>SKCR01039763.1:0-95574 GCA_019454045.1 Zanthoxylum bungeanum
AAATGAATTACCAACCGACCAATCTGGCGGTATCCTTTTTAAGTCAAATTTTAAATAGTGAATATATTATATTAAATGGAGATTAATCTAAATAGCAATAGTAAAAGAATTACCTTTCACCATAGCAGGGGGAAGTTACCTCCTCATGGTGAATAGTAAAAACTGTAAAAAGTAAAGAAAGTAAATTACTATTATTACAGAACGTAATTAAAATTAATTACAAAACTAAATTTTAAAGAAACTAAGAAGAGAACTCTCTATTTACGTCAGAGAATTTAGAGAGAATGATACATCTAAAACTGAAACATCGAGCTAAATTTATAGGCCTCGGTAGGCCATGGGCGTCGCGACGCGCGTTGATCACTGACACGCGTTGTTTTGGCTTCGCGAGATCGTGACACGTGTCACGCTTATGTCGGCAGTTGAATTATTGATGTCGGCAACATATGATGGCGACACGTGTCCAGGCGCTCGTTAGCGTGATTCGCTGAGATGTTGACACGTGGCAGGTGCATTTTAGCGTAGATGATGATTGTCGGCATTTTAGGATGATGACACGTGTCACGGTGCATGTTAGCGGATCGGCTGTGATGGTGACACGTGGCACATCGCACGTTAGCAAAGTCAACTTTTCAGATTCTGACTTATGGACCCGGCGCACGTTAGCAGCACTCGGCGCACGTTAGGCATCGCGATGCCAAGGGTTTGGGCGTCGCGACGCGCCCAAATTACCAAAATGCCCTTTTTGCTAATTTTCACAGTTTTGCTCCAAATCACCTCCAGAATGTCCTGAAACTTTATTTATCTACAAAATAACACAAAACACATCAAAATATTCACAAAACTCAAGAAACTATACAAAATATTAACTTAAATGAGTGAGAAATAGTGATAGATTTACCACTCATCAGTAATGCATCCATCTTTTATTAAAATAATGAACTTTGTATTCTGCATCAGAGGCCCTTAAGGATACGTTGGTCACATATCCCATTGTGATTAGATGAAAAGCTTCATAAATTATTTGTCCATCAAATTCTCGACTGATTGAATAAAATCTTAAATAAATATTTTCACCTCAGAAAATTCTTTGACAGTGTTTTGAAAATCACTTGGAAATTCTTTGATTTCTTTTAAATCCTTGGAAGGATAAAGTCTACCTAGAAATCCCTATTGAGCCAATCGTTTTATAAAAATTGGGGAAATGTGGTGAACACAAGTAATTCTTGGATATATACTTTGTTTGTCTTGTAAACGGAAAAAAGGAATCTCCTTGCTTTAATTCATAAATCATTTTAGCAAAATCAAAATACTCCATTTCCCATGGAGTCAGGGGTTTCTCAATTGAAAAAGAAACTGATTTTCTTTTTTGAAATCTTTTTAATTTTCCAGCCTCCCTTTGGCTGTTGCCTTCTCCTATCACAAAGGTTGTTGGCTTTGTGACATAGTCTGGTATAAGGGATATCTCCCAGCTTATACTTTCTTTTATACCCAAAGGTGGAACAGACTGAAAGCTCTGTTGTCTTTTTATACTTACTTGTGGCTGCAAGTTGCTTGGACTGTATACATCTTGATTCTGCTGTGGAGATTGTACATTTTCCTGAGTTTGTAAACTTTCCTGAACATCCTCGTAAGGATCTTGTGAATACCCACCGAGGGCTGGTGTTCCTTGTGGACTCCAAAATTCATTTGCAAAAGATTCAAAGTCCTCTGCATAATTATCTACAGCTTTAAAGAGCTCATTGTACTCATCATTAACTGATGACAATTTCTTTTGGAATTCATTAACCTCATGAGAGATCTTCTCTTTAAAAGATTTGAATTCTTGTTCAATAAGACTTTGTTTTCCTTGTACCTTGAGCAATTTTCCCATGATATTATTGATCTGATTGACCAAATTTTTATCCATGTTTTGGATATCTGCTTAAATGATCTGCCAAGAAAGTTTCAGATCATTTAATATGTGTAACATTAAAATTATAAAAGCTTAATATAACTTGCCATCTTTGTAACCTTTTATATTGAGGTTCTTGAGGAAATTATCATAAGCGTAAGCACGCTTTATTGTTATGATTTTATGTAACATCCGGTAACTCGGGCGACTTGTGCGTTACCAGAGACCGATGACTATCATGTTATCGGAGGCAGGTTTATGATAAAAATCATGTTCAAGCATGTATGGACTTAAGAGGATTACTTTTCGGGCATTCGATAAATTTCTCGTATTACCGATACAAAAATTATTTTAAGATTCAATACGGATAGCTCTAAGTATTTGGACCGTAACGTTTTCATACGAACTCTGATTTTTATGAATTTTATATCACCAGAAATATTAGACCGAGACCTACAACTTTCAAGTTAAATATTTTTCTAAATTAAAATCGGAAGTGGGTCAAAAATTGAGATTTTGTTGTATGTTACAGTGAATTTTGTGGATGATCTAGAACTTGACGAGGTGGCACCATCTTGGCCATTCATGTCCAATAAAAAATTTTCCACTTTTTCCTATAAAAAGGACACTATTTCCTTTTCTTCTAGAGACAAAAACGTGGAGGGTGATGGGGGAAAGCTCTCCATGTCAAAATTCTTTCCATCTCTATTTCTGAAAGAATTTTGAGCCATTCAAGCTTCATTTCCAAGCTTGGTAAGCTTCTTCTCCCTTTTTATCTTTTCAATTTTCCAATTTTGAGAAAAGAATTAAAAGCCTCAAATTCACACAATATAAGCCCTAGAAGTTGGGAGTGTTAAATTGGCTTTAAGCATGCATTTTGGAGAAACGTTTTAAGAGTATAAGTTTGTAATGAGATTAATTTGTAAATGATTATGTTGAGGATATTATGCTTGGAAATTAATGTTTATGGTTTGTGTTTGGGTGGTATTATTAGATGAGTTTTGAAGTTTGGAAGAGTGTTTAAGTGTTGATGATGAATTGAGTAAGTTAGGTAATGTGAAGCAAGGTCGAAACCTGGAAAATACAGTTCGCGTCGCGACACCTAATGGGTCTGCGTCGCGACGCGTAATGGAAAGTTTGGCATCGTTTTTGGCTTGCGCGCGTCACGACGCGATAAGCCACATGTCACGATGCGAAGATAAATTTTTCCCCAAGACCAGTTTTTATCAGTCCAACTTCACCCTATCGTGTTAGTGACCATCCTAAGAGTCTCGTATCAACCCGTATGTATGTATCTTGGTATAAATATGAAATACCTTAGAGTGATAGCCCTGACTAAGAATATATATATATATATATATATATATATATATATATATATATATATATATATATATATATATATTATATATATATATTCTTAGTCCATTTCATGACCGAAAGTATCGATGATAGATCATCGCATGAACCACAAGTTTCTCCAGTAAAGTGAAGAATGGATAGCGGAATTCCAAAACCAGTGAGTGGACATTCTTCTTTTAAATTGACTTTATTTTGTTATTTTTTTTCAGACTTATATTTTTACGCTATAGGGCGTTAGACGATTTCCAACGTTTGAGAAAAGAAATGTTTTTCACAAAATATTTCATACAGTTTTGAGATTCGAAGTATGATTTTTATGTTTTCGAGGCATGAGGGAAAAATCCACCTCAGTATGTAACTTGTACAGACATGGAATTGACGGACAGAGAACATGTGCACATGGAGAGGACTGGGGGGACGACGATATGTAACGCCCCCAGATCCTGGTCCAGGACTAGGGTTGATAGATGCCCCTAGATCCTAATTTCAAAGATTGGAGGGTAGCATAGATCCGCACCCCCAGTTCTAGTTTCGTGGCTTGGGGGACGGTGATACGTAACGCCCCAAGACCACCAGTTTCGGGGACAATAGTGGCATGCTTTGGGGGACGATGATACGTAACGTCCCAAAGTCATGGTTTTGCATTCCTGACTCTAGTTAGGCGTATGGGGGGACAGCGATACGTAACGCCCCCATACGTCAAGTTTTTCAGATACAGACCATCATTTAGAGATCAGATTTTCAGAAAACAGTTTTCAGAAACCAGAGTTAGAAATAGTTTTTAGAAACAAGACCTTCAAAAGAATATTTTAGAAAGAGAATTTTTATAATAGAGATTTCAAGTGAAGTTTTCAGAAAGAGAGTTTTCATATAAGTTATTTTTGAAACTTTGGTTTTAGAACCAAATGGTTTTATATCAGTATTTCAGATTTCATCCACTCACTTAGATTGATTAACGATCTAACCCCCACCTCCAGTTTTTCTTGTTTTGCAGGTATTCTCGGAGGACGAGCTCGTGAGGACATATACGGTTGTAGTCACTAGGGTTTGAAAGTCCACCAGTCCAAGTCAAAGAGTAAGAGTTCAGTTTGAGTTAGTCAGAGTCAAATAAAGTCTTGTTTTAGTATTTGAGTTATGGATAGTCATTGTAAAAACAAGTGTTTATTGTATACAGTTATTATTAATGAACTTGTTTTCCAAGTTGTTAAGTTTGGACATTGGTCCATAAACAAGAATTTGATTGAGAAAGGAGAAATAATGTAGATCATAGTTAGAAGGGCAGAGGCTCAGGGGAATGGTACGGCCTATTCCCTGCCGGTAGCATCTCCCAGATCAGGGATGTTACAAATATGGTATTAGAGCCAGGTTTAGGGAGTCAGTGACTGTCGTGGGTAGAGTATTGGGGGGTTTTGTATACGTAGTATGTCCGGGATACTCGTATTCAAGACACTATCTCCTGTATTTGATCCTCGAGTACGTCATCAAAGTTCTATAGATAGTTTAGTAAGCCTTCTCATACTATTCGAATAGTATCCCTTACAAGAACAATTATATTCTAGATCCACGTTAAGAATTTTTCCTGAAGTTATTCTAATTTATTACCAGAAGTATAAATAAGTTCTGAAACCAGACATAAAAATCTAAGAGAAATTACCAAGGGAGTGAGAAAGGAAATCTATAAGAAAGTAAATAAAGATGCATAAGAGTGTAAGTAGCCCAAAAATAAAGAAAAATAAAGAGATAGAATAAGACAGTGAAATAATAAGGATATCTACCCTGGACAATAGAAAGAGAATAGAAAAGCCCGAACGCGTATTAGAGTGCCTTAGAAGATGTAAGGTCCATCCCCTTCCTTAGAATATTCCTTCAAGCCGAACTAATAGCCTTCAGGTACTTCGTATAGATAGTAAGTTCCCCAAGTAATGAGGAATAGACAGGAAGATAAAAGAAGTGAGAGATCGAGGCTAGCCTAGGAAGCTCCCACAGGCAAGAGATGCCAAAAAGGACCTAGAGAACCCTAGATCCCCAAATCCAGACCTAGGCCCATAAACAAGCAAATAAAGGTCATAAATAGAAATGATTAGTTATCTTATCCCAAGTAATCCGATGAAGACAAGATCTTGAGCTATCTAGTCTACCACCGCTTAGTGATACCAGTTAAGAAAGATGTCCTGATGGAATCTAGCTCATACCTGCCCTACATGAGAAATAGACTCTATCAGGACACAAAGTACCAGAACGAGGATATCGAAACTCATTGAGATATATTATGTTGCCCTAGTCCCTACCGGCATAGATATAGATGACCGAAGGAGCCGAGGTGAGTTCATCTTAAGAAATGGAAAGACCTCGGAAGATAGGTTACCTAGAAAAAGAAAGAAGAGAACCCAGTAAAGTCAAAGATTAAGGCAAGTGAGAGAGAGGTTTTGCAAGACTAGTAGAAGTCCACAAGATAAATCAAATATAGTAGAACCCATAGATCAACCCAACTTAGTAGAGTCCATGAAGTATATAAGAATAGACCTGTGAAGTTGGAGATATTAAGGAGTGACGAGAGTACCAGTATGGACAGAATAACACAACGCCATAGTTGCGACTTATAGCAGAGAGATAGAGCAGAGATCTAGGAAGTAGTTAGAAGAACGAATCCCACTAGCCTCGTAGTATAGCCAAAAGAGCGGATTGATCGTAAGAAGAAAAAACAGCCAAGAAGATAGGATATTAAGTAGGATAGTAAGAATGAGAGAACAAAGAGTAGATCAAGTAGAGCCTCATATATGGATTACAGATATATATTCTAATTAATGAGCAAGACTAGCACCCATCAAGAGCTGAATAGCCACACAAAGACCCTTACAATAGAGAGATGACCAGTAAAGTAGAGCAATGGATATATTAGACGAATAATGAGATGGCTAGATAGCCAAATTGGTTAGTCCAGTGAAACAGAAATAAGAAGCATGAGAGAAATAGTTCGAAGTCACAATAAGTTGAGTTAAGTCTGGGAGCCATCTTCGAATTAAGGAACTTCTAAAGAAGTAAGAACTTGGAAGTACAAATAGACTAGGGAGAAGGATTCTCGGGAATATAATGAACAAATTATAAAGAGTCTAATGGTATTGAGAAGGAAAGACTAGATAAAAAGTAGCACCTAAACCAAAGATTTAGTATGAGATATCCTAAGTAATCAAAGTAAATAGAGATTCCAGGAAGAGTAAAGATGTAAGGAGTTCAAGGAACTGAGACAAGAAAGGAACCTTGGTAGCAGAGTAAGTTTCATAAGGAAGAATAACAATAGAGTATAGCGCACTCAGAGAGAGAAAGTAACGACTTTAGAAGGTTTAAACAATATAGACTAAATTGGAAGGAGTGCAGAGACATCACGAGAAAGTTTTTAGAGAGCACGAATCCTGAGGAATTTCGCAGAAGAGGTAGTGTGTTCGATAATCAAAAGGATCAGAAGTAAGGTTGTAGAAGATAAACTATATAGTTTTAGAAGTAATATTTGGGTGTAGGAAAAGACATCAGGTATATATATACACACGAGAGTCCTAAGTTTATAAATAATCAGTATGTGAAACCAGACCACCATAATCAGAAAGGCCTCAAGACAAGTTCCCACCCTCCCAACCCTCTTTGGACAACAGTTTTAGAGACGGACCTTCAAGGTTGTCTCATGATGTTCTCATGAATAAGTAAAAGTATAGTGAATGAAGACCATAACATAAGACCTTCAGATGTAGTTTAAGAACGGGATAAAAGTGATTGGAAAATTCTGAGTAAAAAGAGTCAGGAAAGAAGTTATTCAGATAGAGTAATCATAAATAAAGAGTAGTCAAATAAGGACTAAGATTTCAATGAACCAAGGTTGACGATAAGAGGATGTATAAGAAAAGAAGAATTTTAAGATAAGAAAATATAGACATAGACCAAGGAAGTTCTCCATCTTTAGAAAGGCAGATGGTTTTGCAAAGAATACTAAGGAAAAAAAGTTCGAGGTGATAGCTGTTTATATGCAATGATGTATGGCAGATACCTAACAAGTTAAAGGACAAAGGCGGAGCCATAACAACAGGAAATTTTGGCCATGATATCATATTTAGAGTACCCATCCATAGTCTCAATGTTGACCTAACCACTAGGGTTTAGGGCCGACTTTAGCCATTAGTTAAGTGGTTTGGGTATGATAATATAGTATACTATGAGATTAATGTTGAGGTTGGGCTCCGATTGCCAATCCCGGTTGTATTTCTTACCCAGAATCCTACTGTAAAAAGTTATTATATGAAATAATTTCTATGCAGTTTATATAATAAATGTATATTTAATATGGTAAAAACTGTATGACCTTTAGAATGACTAGATGGTGTTGTTGCCAAAAGCGTGCGAACTGACATTGCGTCGTAGTATCCTGACGTTGTCATTTCAGGACAGTTTCTGGTCAATTGTTTGTTAGACATTATGACCCATAGCGTCACTGTTTTGTAAATGATATTGTATTATTGTACAAAATTAACTATGTGATAATGAAATTGCCTTTTGCCGTTTTGTAATTTATTTACTTTGATATATAAATGGCGAAAGTCCATATGATTAATTCCGTATTGAGATGATATGAGACAGTATCAATACATAAAGGTTAAATCATCATTAAATATCCCTAGTCGGAGTATTATCGAGATCGGACATCGATAATGCGGAATAGACTAGTATTGCACTTGTGCATGTTGTGAGGGCACAACGGCATAGTTCTCATATATTTAAGTATAGGATACTTATGCAAGTGCGATAGGAGGTTGTGTTTTACCGATGGTACGGAAAACAGCTTCGCTCTGGATAGACCCCGCGGAATCCCATTGGTAGTATGTCTGCGTGTCTATGGGAGGCCGCATCAGGGTAGGTGTATATGGTCTTAACCTGAGACTTGCATCGCTAGTACTTGCGACAATAGGTAAACTTTGGTTTTGGTGGTTGGGGGACCTTAACTGGTTCTGTGTTCACCTCTTCTGGGTTTATCAGGAATCGTAGTGCACTGGGTGTGATGTCAAGATGGAAGTGTCACTTCAGACATATGGAGTTGATGATCACGCAGGATACAGAACTAGTGCTCTATAAAAGGTTGCAACCGTCGGGACAATATGACTAGGTCAGTATTGCCCGATTTAAAGAGACTAGTTGCTTGATGTCCGATATATGTTTCGTACGGGGCAGACACATTTCCAGCCCCAGGCCTAACATGTGATCGTCCGATACTGGATCGATGTACGCAATACTACGGTATACTACGCTTGATATAGATCTAATATTCCAGTAAGAATATTTCTGGAGAATTGGGTAGGCATGGCGCTTTGCTAGAAGCCAACCTTGTCTTGTAAATCGGTAAAAACGTAGTACGAGGTACGTACGTGTTTGGATTATCCAACGACCGTATTTACTGCCAACATATCCGGAGATCTCTTGGGTCGCTTCCTGAAGATTCACCTATGATGTTTGATTCGAACTTTATTAATCTTGGATTAATAACGGAGAAACTTTATCTTGGATAAAATGCCTTATTAGGAGAGAGAGAGAGATCGATTAATTTGGAATTAATCGATAAAATAATATATTCGAATATATTATTAACGAAATTAGATTTCGACGCGGAATTAAAATCGGATTTTAATTCGGGCAAACGAATTAATTTAGAATTAATTCATTAGCGAACTGAATAGTAATTTCGCAAGGCGTAATTATTTAATTCACGTCGCGACGGAAATTCGTTAAATCGGAATTAACGAAACCGAGCCCGAAAGTGTTTGCGGACACATTCGTATTTTGAATCGAGTGATATCCGCAAATCACATCGCGATATCTCATTACTTAATACGAATAGATGGTGGATGTATCTAGTCACCTTTGAGGGATGATACATTGTCTCTAATCTCAAAGTGTGGTAATGATGGCAAATGATGGATTTATTTTGGAGGGAAAGCCATGCACGGTTTGAAGGATTTTTTGCATTTAAAAATTCTTTTGGTATTAGATATCATATCACTTTTCATTTCCTTTGTCTCTCACGGTTTTTGGCATGCAAAGGGAACAAAATTAAAAGTGAAACACTCTCCTCTTCTTTCTCTCTTGCTCACGCCGTGAGCTGCACATACAAGGCAGAAAATTGTTTTCTCATTCTCCATTTTTGCTAGCACAAGCAAGGAATCAAAGGAGGTGATAGGGAAACCACCTTGGAGCTTGGAATACACAAAGCTTGGAGCTTTCAACTCTTTTCTCCTCTTGGCCGAAACTTCAAGGATCTTGGAGCTTCAACCTTTGTTCATCTTTTCATCACAAAAGCTTTGTAAGTATGATTCCGCCATGCTTCAAGTTTATTATATATTCATTTTGTTGTATTTCATATGCTTAATCTTTCCTTGGGACTAATTATAGTAACCAACAATGGTATCATTGAGCTATGTTTAAGCATGAAATATATTAGGTTAAAATTTGGGTAAAATTGATTGAAGCATGTTCTTGTGAAATTTGATGAATGAGTATGCTTACATGTATATAGAATGATATTATATGGAATCAATTTTGAGAAAAATGCATTGGATGATTTTTCCCCAAAATGTAACCTTGGCCGAATGGGTATGAACATTGGATGTGTTGGAATTTTTTGTGTACAAGATCATTGGATGACTTTAAACGTATACGGGACGTAGATTAGTGATTCAATCGGATTGAAAAACAAATCGACACAAAAATCTCACTTGGCCGAATACTAATGGACATGAAAATGGACTTGATTTTTGTTCAAATTAATGTTGGACATATGTTTTGAACAATAGATGATTAATAAATTAAATTGGTATTTTGAAATATTTGGTTTAATGTATTAATCTTGGTTTTACACTTTAATTAATTGAATTTTAAAATTTGGAATATTGAAATTTAAATTAATGGGCTTAATTGTTAAATTGGGCTTGTAATATTATATTTGGGCATAATGGGCTTGGTTGGGCCAAGTAGATTTGGGCCAAAAGGATTGGATCCAATTTGGGCCTAAATCACTCCATTAAGTCCAAATGTAGTATAATGGGCTTTAAAGTTTAATTGGGCCTTATGGGCTTGAAATTGATTTTGTGGCATTTAAGGGTGATTCCTTATTTGGGCTTGGTAATTGGGTTTGACCCACATTGACCAAAGCCCAAGCCTTAATAAATCAATTGAAAGCCCATCGGACTTTAATTAAACAAACATTGGATGTTAGTTGGGCTTTGAGACCCAATTAGATTAGATTTAGAATCTAAGTCTTTAAAGCACATTAAAAGTGTAAACATTTAATTTGGAATTAAATAATTGAATTAGTATTGAATACGAATTAAATTAGATTTAATAAGTAGTTCGATATAATTCGTGAATTCGTACCTTATGTACTTATTCTCAAACGAGTTGGACTCGCGCAAAATCAAAACCGTTGTTTGAACATTGGATGATCATTTAAACAAAGACTAATTAATTGGATTAGATTGGTTGTAAAAGCATGTCTGTTTGAATATATATGTATGTGATGAATGAATAGTGTATATCGGATGGATATTAGAAGGGAAAGGGTAATTTTAGAAATTATTGTAAATTTAGAATTTATAAATTGGACCTGCGTGTCCAGCCTTATCTCTTTTATCTCTTTGTATTCTCTTCTCACCTAATTCCCCTCAATGCAAATGAGGTTTCTCTTATTGTATTATGTAATTGGGTAGTAGTAGAATAGTGCTAGCGGGGAGAGGAAAGGGAGTGATTTGTTCTAGGAACAAGTTGTGTTATATATCCATCCGTATATCACTATTAATTTACTTTACGCGCTTTATGATGTTTTAGAAGCATGCTTAAGGGTGTATGTTGATGAAGACCTAACAAAGATAATAAATTGGTTGCCAATTACGCAAAAATCCCTCAATCTATATTAAGCGATTATCCTTCCATTGAATGATTCTTGTTCAAGATCCGATTGGCATTGGTTTGTTGGCCAAAGTCAAGACCTTGTCAATTAGGATGTACTTGAATCATGAGAGTTTTGTTCCACATCGGTGTCTTGTCCAAGTTGTGATTTGTTGGCCAAAGTCAAGATCACTTCTTGTCCAACGACATTGATTACGAAACTATCCTTGTCAATGGGTCCCGCTTAACTGGAATCATTAGGTTTGTTGTGCCAAAGCCAAGGCCTAGATGATTCGGAGGATATGGTTAGAAAATGTATTAGATACATTGGCATACGCAATATGTTTAGGACTTGGATGTCCACCTAACCGGATCTAGGAATTGGATTGGATCCAATTGATCTGTGAGATCTACCTAGTTAAATAGCATACAGCTTGTTGGCCAAAGTCAAGGTTGTGTGTTATTTAACGGGATCCTAGCCCACTAGGAAATAGGATTTCCCGAGTTCTCAACAGAGGGTTAGAGACTTGATGAAAATAGTGGGAGGCTAGTATGTGAATTTGCAATTTCATTCAGATACTTTGCCTTACGCGTTCTTCAAAATTATTTCGTCTATTTATTATAATTAGTTGGACTAATACATTGTTATTTTTTGTAACAGTTTGACTGTACCCATTTATCGTTAACTAGATAGTTGGACTATCGTAGTTAAGATGGCAGGCAAAGGAAATGTCCGAGATATCATCATGGGTGATAATGTCTTTAAGGGCACAAACTTTGCTGACTGGGAAATGAACCTGAGGATAGTCCTTGGGGCTGAGAGGATGCTGTACACTATACAGATACCTCTCCCGCCTAAGCCCACTGACCCACTTGAGCTGGAGTTATGGAAAACTCACAGTGATTGTGACACAGCTCAGGCTGTTATGTTAGCTTCGATGACTCAACACTTTCGTCGCCAGAATAGGGACTTGGATCCTTATAACATGATGGCTAGACTGCGAGATCTCCACCGCACCAATAAGCGGATGGAGAGGTATGAGTTGGTGAAGAAACTCTTCCGCGCCCGAATGACTGATGGCGCATCAGTTGAGGCCCACGGGACTCAAATGATCGCCGATATTGATGAGTTGGCCAATATGGGAATAGTCTTGGAGGCTGAGCTGACTGTGGATTTGATCTTACAATCGCTTCCCGATACTTGGAAACAAATCATAATCAACTATAAGTTGATGGACACGGATGACTCTCTTGGAGAGCTGTTATCCGTCTTGAAGGAGTCTGAAAAAGAACTCCTAAAAGGGGGCAAGCGCGAGGCGCACTATGCATCGACCTCTCAGGGGCCAAAGGCTGGGCTTAAGGCAACTGGAGGGGTGAGGAAGAGGAAACATAAGAACAAGGGTAAAGGCAAGTCGACAAAAGCTTCTGGGAAGCCAAGGAACAAATCTCAAGATGTCTGCCTCAACTGCGGCAAGAAGGGTCACTGGAAACGTGACTGCCGAATGGGCAAGGGACACAAGGAGGATATCAAGGCAGGCAAGGCACCAGCCTCTGGTATGTTTGTTATTGAAATAAATATGACTACTTCTAGTCTTAAAAATTGGATTTTTGATTCTGGTTGTGCTGCTCATATTTGTACTGATTTGCAGGATCTGCAGAATAGCAGGATGCTGGCTTCAGGGGAGGTTGACCTACGAGTCGGAAACGGAACACCAGTTGCTGTTTTGGCTGTAGGGACTTTTGTTTTGGAACTGCCCTCAGGGCATGTACTTAAACTTTTGAACTGTTATTATATACCTAGTTTAACTAGGAATATTATATCTGTATCTTTGTTAACCCAGCATGGGTACACTTTTGTATTTAGAAACACTGGGTGTTATTTATATAAAAATGATGCAGAAATTTGCACTGTTGTTGCAAATAATGGTCTTTATATTTTGAATGTAAATGAATCTCCTAAACACAAAATGACAAACAAAAGGCTCAAAAGGAGTAATCTAAAAGATGAAGCTTACATGTGGCATTGTCGTCTAGGACACATTAACAAGACTCGCATATCCACACTTTCGAAGAGTGGGTACTTGGACGGATTTGATCCTAATTCATATGATGTCTGCGAATCTTGTCTTTTAGGCAAAATGCCTAAATCACCTTTTAGCGGTAAAGGTGAACGTGCCACAGAACTGTTAGCCCTCGTTCATAGTGACGTATGTGGGCCCATGTCTAGCCAGGCTAGAGGTGGATATCGATACTTCGTAACCTTTACGGATGATGCATCACGTTACGGTTATGTGTATCTAATGATGCACAAGTCGGAAACCTTTGAGAAATTCAAAGAGTTTCGACACGAAGTTGAAAAACAAACAGGCAAGAGTATTAAGACATTACGGTCGGACCGTGGTGGCGAATACTTAAGTTATGAGTTTCAAGATTACTTGAAAGAACATGGTATTCTTTCACAGTGGACTCCTCCTGGAACACCGCAATTAAACGGTGTGTCTGAACGGAGAAACCGTACCTTGTTAGACATGGTAAGGTCAATGATGAGTCGCACTGAGCTACCAATATCCTTCTGGGGATACGCATTAAGCAGTGCAATACTTATTTTGAATAAGGTTCCGTCAAAGTCTGTTGAACAGACTCCATACGAGATATGGACAGGAAGGAAACCGGGTTTCTCTTTCCTGAAGATTTGGGGTTGCTGGGCATATGTTAAACGTTTGGAAGGTACCAAATTAGAACCCAAATCAGATAAATGCCTTTTCGTAGGATATCCTAGGGAAACCAAAGGATATTACTTCTATCACCCGCAAGAGAACAAAGTATTTGTTGCTCTACATGCATTTTTCCTTGAAAAGGAATTCTTAGATGCAGTGGTAAGTGGGAGGAAAGTGGAGCTCGATGAAAATCGTGGTGATACTGTTCCTGGCAATGAATCAACGACGGAACATGAACAGACCATCCGGGATGAGTCTGTACCACAACCTTCATATACACAAGGACCCGTAGGTCGGAGAGAGTCAGGACAGTACCTGAGAGGTATGGGTACCTGATCTCGCCTCATGTAGATATTAATCTTATTGAGGATAATGAACCGTCTACGTATGAGGAAGCAATACAAGATATTGATTCCGCTTTATGGCAAGAAGCCATGAAGTCTGAGATGGATTCCATGTATGCCAACCAAGTTTGGACACTGGTTGATGCACCAGAAGGTGTAAAACCTATTGGATGCAGATGGATCTTCAAGAAGAAGACCGACATGGATGGCAACGTGCAAACATACAAAGCTAGGCTTGTAGCAAAGGGTATCGTCAACAATATGGTGTTGATTATGACGAAACCTTCTCACCCGTTGCCATGATTAAATCCATTCGGATAATGCTTGCAATAGCTGCATATTTCGATTACGAGATATGGCAGATGGACGTTAAAACCGCTTTCCTTAACGGAAACCTTTTGGAGGATGTTTATATGCAACAGCCTGACGGTTTTATCGTACCTAGACTTGCAAACAAGGTTTGTAAGTTAAATCGATCCATTTATGGATTGAAGCAAGCATCACGGTCATGGAATCAGCGTTTTTGATGAAATCATAAAAGAATATAATTTCGTGCAAAACGAAGATGACCCTTGTGTATACAAGAAGGTTAGTGGGAGAGCACTGACTTTTATTGTCCTTTATGTCGACGATGTATTGCTTATAGGCAATGACATTCCCATGCTAACGTCGGTGAAAGCTTGGCTTTCATTAAAATTCTCCATGAAAGATCTGGGAGAAGCAGCCTTTATTCTGGGAATAAAGATCTACCGGGATAGATCTAGAAAGCTGCTTGGACTCTCCCAGAGTACATATATTGACAAAGTGTTGAAGCGATTCAGCATGGATCAATCCAAGAAGGGATTGATGCCAATGTTACGTGGTACCTCTCTGTCTAAGGACATGTGTCCTAAGACTCAAGAAGAGAGAGATAACATGAGTCGGATACCGTTCGCCTCGGCAGTCGGATCGATCATGTATGCCATGATATGTACACGACCTGATGTGTCATATGCTTTGAGCATGTGCAGTCGCTATCAGGCCGATCCAGGTGAAGGTCACTGGATGGCAGTTAAGAATATCCTTAAGTATCTTAGACGAACTAAGGATGCTTTCTTAATTTACGGAGAGAGGAGAACTTGTGGTATCTGGGTATGCCGATGCAAGTTTCCAAACCGACAAGGACGACTTCAAGTCGCAATCCGGGTACATTTTTTGTTTGAATAACGGAGCAGTGAGCTGGAAATCTTCCAAGCAAGATACTGTTGCCGATTCAACGACAGAAGCGGAGTATATTGCTGCGTCGGAAGCAGCAAAGGAGGCAGTTTGGATCCGAAAGTTCCTAAGGATTAGGAGTAGTTCCGTTAGCAGCTGAGCCCGTTCCATTGTATTGTGACAATAACGGGGCTATAGCACAAGCTAAGGAACCAAGGTCTCATCAACGATCCAAGCATGTTCTTCGGCGTTACCATCTGATTCGGGAGATTATACATCGTGGCGATGTAAAAGTCGAGAAGGTCGCATCAGATAACAACATTGCAGATCCGCTGACGAAAGCTGTTTATCCGCAAGTGTTTGAACGACATATACATAGTTCAGGTATTAGATGCTTGAGTGACTGGCTATAGGCCAAGTGGGAGATTGTTAGACATTATGACCCATAGCGTCACTGTTTTGTAAATGATATTGTATTATTGTACAAAATTAACTATGTGATAATGAAATTGCCTTTTGCCGTTTTGTAATTTATTTACTTTGATATATAAATGGCGAAAGTCCATATGATTAATTCCGTATTGAGATGATATGAGACAGTATCAATACATAAAGGTTTAAATCATTAAATATCCCTAGTCGGAGTATTATCGAGATCGGACATCGATAATGCGGAATAGACTAGTATTGCACTTGTGCATGTTGTGAGGGCACAACGGCATAGTTCTCATATATTTAAGTATAGGATACTTATGCAAGTGCGATAGGAGGTTGTGTTTTACCGATGGTACGGAAAACAGCTTCGCTCTGGATAGACCCCGCGGAATCCCATTGGTAGTATGTCTGCGTGTCTATGGGAGGCCGCATCAGGGTAGGTGTATATGGTCTTAACCTGAGACTTGCATCGCTAGTACTTGCGACAATAGGTAAACTTTGGTTTTGGTGGTTGGGGGACCTTAACTGGTTCTGTGTTCACCTCTTCTGGGTTTATCAGGAATCGTAGTGCACTGGGTGTGATGTCAAGATGGAAGTGTCACTTCAGACATATGGAGTTGATGATCACGCAGGATACAGAACTAGTGCTCTAAAAGGTTGCAACCGTCGGGACAATATGACTAGGTCAGTATTGCCCGATTTAAAGAGACTAGTTGCTTGATGTCCGATATATGTTTCGTACGGGGCAGACACATTTCCAGCCCCAGGCCTAACATGTGATCGTCCGATACTGGATCGATGTACGCAATACTACGGTATACTACGCTTGATATAGATCTAATATTCCAGTAAGAATATTTCTGGAGAATTGGGTAGGCATGGCGCTTTGCTAGAAGCCAACCTTGTCTTGTAAATCGGTAAAAACGTAGTACGAGGTACGTACGTGTTTGGATTATCCAACGACCGTATTTACTGCCAACATATCCGGAGATCTCTTGGGTCGCTTCCTGAAGATTCACCTATGATGTTTGATTCGAACTTTATTAATCTTGGATTAATAACGGAGAAACTTTATCTTGGATAAAATGCCTTATTAGGAGAGAGAGAGAGATCGATTAATTTGGAATTAATCGATAAAATAATATATTCGATATATTATTAAACGAAATTAGATTTCGACGCGGAATTAAAATCGGATTTTAATTCGGGCAAACGAATTAATTTAGAATTAATTCATTAGCGAACTGAATAGTAATTTCGCAAGGCGTAATTATTTAATTCACGTCGCGACGGAAATTCGTTAATTCGGAATTAACGAAACCGAGCCCGAAAGTGTTTGCGGACACATTCGTATTTTGAATCGAGTGATATCCGCAAATCACATCGCGATATCTCATTACTTAATACGAATAGATGGTGGATGTATCTAGTCACCTTTGAGGGATGATACATTGTCTCTAATCTCAAAGTGTGGTAATGATGGCAAATGATGGATTTCATTTTGGAGGGAAAGCCATGCACGGTTTTGAAGGATTTTTTGCATTAAAAAATTCTTTTGGTATTAGATATCATATCACTTTTCATTTCCTTGTCTTCACGGTTTTTGGCATGCAAAGGAACAAAATAAAAGTGAAACACTCTCTCTTTCTTTCTCTCTTGCTCACGCCGTGAGCTGCACATACAAGGCAGAAAATTGTTTTCTCATTCTCCATTTTTGCTAGCACAAGCAAGGAATCAAAGGAGGTGATAGGGAACCACCTTGGAGCTTGGAATACACAAAGCTTGGAGCTTTCAACTCTTTTCTCCTCTTGGCCGAAACTTCAAGGATCTTGGAGCTTCAACCTTTGTTCATCTTTTCATCACAAAAGCTTTGTAAGTATGATTCCGCCATGCTTCAAGTTTATTATATATATTCATTTTGTTGTATTTCATATGCTTAATCTTTCCTTGGGACTAATTATAGTAACCAACAGTTTACACTCCTGGTCAGTATAGTAACCCGTTGAGACCGCTACATGTCGTATACTGGAATATATGATTCCAATGGTTTCTCAATGAACCTTAAGTCTTGGAGACTAGTATAGACGTGTAGGTGTTTATAGCGGATAAACACTGAACGACTCACCGGAGATTCTTAATGGATGGTACACCAACGTCAATAAGAATATTGTCGGGTTGAGTAGCACTTGTGATTCTTCGACTTGAGATACCACTATGGGCGCATGAGACATCTTCCACACTTAGATGGCAGTCACGTCACCGATCTATTTAGATCAGACCTCCGCATGTTCGTTGGGTATGGATAGATCCTCAGGGTGTCCTGTGTATATCGAGATAGGATCCGTCAGTTCTGTGTATCAGAGCATAGGTAGTCCATATGATTAGCAATCAGATAAAAACCATGGGCCCGTGGTACAATTTAGAAGTTAGTTCTAAATGTTCTTTTTGATATTGCTAATAGAATAGTCGACTGGATAATCCCTATAGAGATTTGACGTTTACATCTATATCTCTGGGATTTATCCGGATACCCGTGACGGAGGAATTATACATTTGCCATGACCTCGACCTGTATGATTCAGCGAGTTTATCCGTGATCGTCATAATTTACGGGTGGATAAATTATGGACATGAAATTGGATTTCGTGACGGATATGCCTGAATATAGAGAGTCTCACTAATGAAACATACTCGTAGAGCACTAGGGCAATATTTATAAATGATACTGATTATTTATAAAGTTTGTTAAAGGTTAAACGCAAAATACATGTGTAGGGACCCGATAGTCATTTCCTTAATTTTTGTGTATTTGCATTTAATGCTTGATTAATTCAAATACACATTAATTAATTATCAAATTGAGATATTTGAATAATATCAATATTATATATATGTATTTAATATTTAATGTAAATATTATCATATATTTAATATATTTGTATTTAATTAATTAATTAATTATTTAATTGTTAAATGATTAAATTAATTAAAGTATAGATATTTCTAAAGTTATGATATTTTATTAATGGCTTGAGTTGCAATTGTCGACTAACTTTAATTCATTAAATGGTTTGATGATTAAAGTTAACAAGTTGTAAAGTTAAAATTAATTGAAACAAAAAAACAAATATCTTGATATTTTGTATACTATAATTTCGGCCAAAGGCCAAATGAAGAGAGTATATATTGTTTCTTTTATTTTAGGGTTCCAACAACCAAAAACACTTTGTCAAAACTCCATTGAAGAAACAAAAGAAGTTAGAGAGAAAGATAAAAAAAACAAGCAAAACTTGGAATTTTATTAAGTTTCTCAACTTACTATTAGAGAGGAAAATGTTCCTGTGTTCTAGGCTTCATGCTATGATGTTCTCATGTTATTCTTTTCTTTATTCTTTGTGTTTTTGTTTGATGGAAGTTTGTTGATAGGGTTATTGTAGGCACTGTATTTTTGCATATAAGTCCCGATGATGAGTCTCACATGGAGGCACTACCCTTTAAGTTGCGGAAGTCGCGGGAACGGACGTCGGAAGGGAAAATTCAGAAATCGATACCTTGTGGGATTTAATTCGTTTGCTTAGCTTCGGGTTCGCTCGTTGGACCTCTGTTTTAGAACTTATCATTGGCCCAACACCCCCGCAATCCACACCAAGCCCACACACCACCAAGCCATACGCCCGAGCCCACCAAAAGAACCAACCACACGCCCATCCCATCCAAAATAATAAATCCGCAATTAAACACATGTTGAAATATAAACAAATCACCTTCCCGAATTAAAGAAATCTAATCAAATCACCCTCATAAATTAAACAAATCCTTTTCCTAAACTAAATAAAATCACCTTCCTAATTAAATTAAATCACATGCCTAAACTAAATAAAATCAAATCAAATCCCATAAATCACCTTCCTAATTAAATTAAATCACATGCATAAACTAAATAAAATCAAATCAAATCCCATCAAATCACATTCCCGAATAAAAGAATCAAATTAAATCACCTTCCTGTATTAAAAGAATTAAATCAAATCATGTAAATCACATTTCTAATTAAATTAAATCTCTTTCATAAACTAAAACAATCCCCTCCCTAAATTAGATAGATTTTTTCCTTATGACATGCTAATTAGAGATATCCCCATAATTACATATTTCTTTCCCTACCTGTACAAGGATAACCTCAACCCTCTCCTATAAAAAGACACCCAAACCAAGCTCTTAGGGGGCTAGAGCTCATTCGCCACGCCAATAGCAACTAGAGCTCATTCTCACGATAAAGCCAAAACAAAAATAAACCCTAGTCGCCTAATGCACTCTCTAACATCTCGCCTCTCTCTCTAAAATCCTCGCCTATCTCTAAAAAACCCTAGACACGCAGCCCATGCAATAACCAACAAATTAAGCTCTATAACAGAACACTCACTCTCAGCCCCTTCACCAACCCCACTCACAAAACCCTAAACTAAAGACACCTCACGCACTCTAAGACACCCCTCTCGCTCTCTCTCTAAATCTCACCCACTGGATCAGCCACCAACTGTTGGGTTTCTAAGGTGTCCCAAGATCATTTAAGCAATGAAACATGTGAATACTCAAAGAAGAATTTGCGGAATAATACTCACTTTGATCGGATTTTGGATGCGTTGAACACAAAAATTCCTCCTTGAAGTTTTCGGCCAAGCTCCTCATTTGGGGATGAAATCCAAGCTCCAAGCTTTTGAGTTGATTCCAAGCTCAAGGATAGGTTTCCCTATCACCTAGAATGATCATTTGATGTGCTATCACCTTTGAAAATTTGCAACAAATCTTCAATTTTTCTCTTGTGAAATTCGGCCAAGTTTAAGAAAATTTTGGAGAGAAAAAACTGCACTTGGGCGTGAATGAGAGAAAGTGAATGATGAAGTTGTATTGTTGACTTGTGTATTTGATTTTCAAAAAATCAAATGATATACCAAATCTCAAAAGTTGGTAAAGGTCATTCCCATAATTACACACAAATGTGTCATACAAGTTACCATCATTCATTCACCAAAAAGTAATTAAAGTGATAAGTGATGTGACATGTGGGTCCCACTAAATTCAAAATCCGAGTGGGCCCGCAAACACTCCCGGGCTCGGGTTTATTAATTCCAAATTAACGATTTTTCCGTTGCGACGTAATTAAATCAAATTTAATTAAATAATTATGCCAAGTAAAATTACTATTCACGTCGCTTGCGAATTAATTCTAAATTAATTCGTTTGCCTGAATTAAAATCCGATTTTAATTCCGCTTTGAAATCTAATTTCGTTTAATATATCGAATATATTATTTTATCGATTAATTCCAAATTAATCGTTCTCTCTCTTCAAATAGTATTTTATCCTAGATAAAATCTCTCCGTAATTAATCCTAGATTAATTTTGTTCGAATCATACGTCATCGGTGAATCTTCGGGAAGCGACCCATGAGATCCCTCGATATGTTGGCAGTAAATCCAGTCATCGGACTATCCGAACATGTAGGTACCTCGTACTACGTTTTTACCGATTTACGAGACATGGTTGGCTTCTAGCAAAACACCGGCCTACCCAATTTTCCAGAAATATTATTAAAGGAATATATAATCTATGCCAGGCGTAGTATACGTAGTATTGCGTATTACGATCCAGTATCGGATGTCACATGCAAGGCCTGAGGCTGGAATAGTGTCTTCCCCGTACGAAGTATATATCGAATTACAAGCAACTAGTCTCTTTAAGTATAATCATGACCTTGTCATATTATCCCGATGGTTGCAACCAATTAGAGTACCAGTTCTGTATCCCTGTGTGATCATCATCTCCATATGACTGAAGTGATACTTCCATCTTGACATCACACCCAATACACTACGATTCTCAATAAACCCAGAAGAGGCGTACACAGAACCTGTTAAAGTCTTGGACGACCAAAACCAAATCGTATTGATTGTCGTAATTACTAGCGATGCAAGTCTCAGGTTAAGACCAAATACACCTACCCTGATGCGGATTCCCATAGACATATAGTCATACTACCAATGGGATTCGCGGGGTCTATCCAGAGCGAATCTGTTTCCGTACCATCGGTAAACACAACCTCCTATCACACTTGCATAAGTATCCAATACTTAAATATATGAGAACTATGTTGTTACGCTTCCATAACACGCACAAGTGCCAATACTAGTCTATTCCGCATTATCGATGTCCAATCTCGATAATACTACGACTAGGATATTTAATGATTAAACCGTTATGGATTGATACTGTCTTATATCTTATAATCCGGAACTAATCATAAGGACTTTTATCATTTATATATTTAAGTAATCAAATTACAAAATGATAAAATGCAATTTCCATTGCTACATAGTTAATTTGTACAAAAACCACAATGTCTTTTATAAATAGTGACGCTATGGGTCATAATTGTCTAACAATCTCCCACTTGGCCTATAGCCAGTCACTCAAGCATCTAATACCTGAACTATGTACATGTCGCTTAAACTTTTGCTGAGGAATAGCTTTCGTCAGCGGATCTGTAATGTTGTCCTCTGATGCGACCTTCTCGATCTTCACATCGCCATGATGTATGATCTCACGAATCAAATGGAAACGTCGAAGAACATGCTTGGATCATTGATGAGACCGCGGTTCCTTAGCCTGCGCTATAGCCCCGTTATTGTCACAATATAATGGAACGGGCTCAGCTACTAACGGAACTACTCCTAATCCAATTAGGAATTTACGGATCCAAACTGCCTCTTTTGCTGCTTCAGCTGCAGTAATATACTCCGCTTTTTTTTGTTGAATCGGCAATAGTCTCTTGCTTGGAAGATTTCCAACTTACTGCTCCGTTATTCAATCAAAATATGTACTCGGATTGCGACTTACAGTCGTCTTTATCAGTTTGGAAACTTGCGTCGGTATACCCAGTTACCTCAAGTTCTCCATCTCCATAGACTAAGAAAACATCCTCAGTTCGTCTAAGATACTTAAGGATATTCTTAACCGTCATCCACTGACCATCACATGGATCGGCCTGATAGAGACTACACATGCTCAAAAAATATGAGACATCAGGTCGCGTACATATCATGGCATACATGATCGATCCGACTGCCGAGGCGAACGGTATCCGACTTATGTTGTCTCTCTCATCTTGAGTTTTAGGACACATGTCCTTAGATAGAGTGACTCCATGTGACACAGGCAACAATCCCCTCTTGGACTGATCCATGTTGAATCTCTTCAACACTTTGTCAATGTACGTGCTCTGGGAGAGTCCAAGCAGCTTTCTAGATCTATCCCGGTAGATCTTTATTCCTAGAATAAAGGCTGCTTCTCCCAGATCCATCATGGAGAATTTTAATGAAAGCCAAGCTTTCACCGACGTTAACATGGGAATGTCATTGCCAATAAGCAATACATCATCAACGTAAAGGACAATGAATGTCAGTGCGCTCCCACTAACCTTCTTATATACACAAGGATCATCCTCGTTTTGAACGAAATCATATTCTTTTATGATCTCATCAAAATTTTGGTTCCAAGAACGCGATGCTTGCTTCAATCCATAAATGGATCGATTTAACTTACAAACCTTGTTTGCAAGTCTTGGTACGACAAAACCGTCAGGCTGTTGCATATAAACATCCTCCAAAAGGTTTATGTTAAGGAAAGGAGTTTTGACGTCCATCTGCCATATCTCGTAATCGAAATATGCAGCAATAACAAGCATAATCCGAATGGATTTAATCATGGCAACAGGTGAAAAATTTTCATCGTAATCGACACCACGTCATTGACGATACCCTTTCGCTACAAGCCTAGCTTTGTACGTTTGTATGTTTCCATCCATGTCGGTCTTCCTCTTGAAGACCCATTTGCAACCAATAGGCTTTACGCCTTCTGGTGCATCAACCAGTGTCCAAACTTAGTTGGTGTACATGGAATCCATTTCAGAATTCATGGCATCTTGCCATAAACTAGAGTCGATACCTTGTATCACTTCCTCATACGTAGCCGGCTCGTCTTCCTCAATAAGATTAATATCCACATGAGGTGAGATCAGAAACCCATACCTCTCAGGTTATTTTCTGACTCTCTCCGACCTACGCGGTTCTTGTGTATTCGAAGATTATGGTACAATCTCATCCCTGATGGACTGTTCATGTTCCGTTAAGGATTCTGTGCCAGGAACAATATCACTCCGATTTTCATCGAGTTCTACTTTCCTCCCACTTATCACTACATTTAGGAATTCCTTCTCAAGGAAAACCGCATGTAGAGCAACAAATACTTTGTTCTCTTGTGGGTGATAGAAGTAATATCCATTTGGTTTCCCTAGGATATCCTACAAATAAGCATTTATCCGATTTGGGTTCTAGTTTGGTACCTTCCAAACGTTTGACGTATGCCCAGCAACCCCAAATCTTCAGGAATGAGAAACTTGGTTTCTTTCCTGTCCATATTTCATACGAAGTCTGTTGAACAGACTTTGACGGAACCTTATTTAAAATAAGTATTGCATTGTTCAATGCATATCCCCAGAAGGAAATAGGTAGCTCTGTGCGACTCATCATAGACCTTACCAAGTATAACAAAGTTCGATTTCTCCGTTCGGACACACCGTTTATTTACGGTGTTCAGGGAGGAGTCCACTATGAAAGAATACCATATTCTTTCAAGTAATCAAGAAACTCATTGCTTAACTATTCGCCACTACGGTCCGACCGTAATGTCTTAATACTTTTGCCGGTCTGTTTTTCTACTTCGTGTCGAAACTCTTTGAATTTCTCAAAGGTTCCCGACTTGTGTCTCATAAGATACACATAACCATAACGCGATGCATCATCCGTAAAGGTTACAAAGTATTCATATCCACCTCTAGCCTGGCTAGACATGGGCCCACATATGTCACTATGAACGATGGCTAACAGTTCGATGGCACGTGCACCTTTACCGCTAAAAGGTGATTTAGGCATCTTGCCTAATAAACAAGATTCGCAGACGTCATATGAATTTGGATCAAATCCGTCCAAGTACCCACTCTTCGAAAGTGTGGATATACATGTCTTTTTTATGTGCCCAGAAGACAATGCCACATGTAAGTTTCATCTTTGTTACTTACTTTAAGCCTTCTGTTTGTTACATTATATGTTTGAGATTGATTCATATTCAAAATATAAAGACCATTATTTACATCAGCAGTGCAAATTTCCATATCATTTTTATACATAAAACACCCAGTGTTTCTAAATACAAAAGTATACCCACATTGGGCTAACATAGATACAGAAATAATATTCCTAGTCAAACTAGGCACATAATAACAGTCTGTAAGTTTAAGTACATGCCCCGATGGTAGTTCCAAAACAAAAGTGCCAACGGCCAAAATGGCGACTCGTGTCCTATTTCCAACGCGGAGGTCAATCTCTACTGAGGCCAGTCTCCTGCTAATCTTCAGATCCTGCACATCAGTACATATATGAGTACCAAAACCAGAATCAAAAATCTAATTTTTAAAACTAGTAGTAGACATGTTTATTTCTATAAAAAACATATCTGAAGTCGGTGCCTTGCCCGCTTTGATTTCCTTCATGTGTGTCTTGTACTCACGGCAGTCACGCTTCCAGTGACCCCGCTTACCGCACTGGAGACATACATCTTGGGATTTGTCCTTACCCTTCCCAGAAGGTTTTGAAGATTTGACCTTGCCTTTCTTCTTCTTCTTCTTCTTATTCTTCTTTACACCTCCATTCGCCTTGGGCCAAGCCCTCGGAGTCTGAGATGTTGAAGCGAAGTGCGTCTCGCGCTTCTTGCCCTTAAGGAGCTCTTTTTATGCTTCGCGCAGAGTGGACATCAACTCTTCAAGAGTTGTTCTTGGTTCAACATATTGTAGTTCATGATAACCCACTCCAAGTGTCGGGGAGAGACTGTAGGATCAAATCTACTGAAGTCTCAGCCTCGAAGATGATGCCCATCTGTCCGAGCTGCTCAATATCAGCAATCATCTGTGACACATGATGCTCAACAGACGTACCCTCTGACATGCGAGTGCGGAAGAGATTCTTCTGCAACTCATATCTTTGCGATCTAAGATTATATCGGTGAAGATCATGCAACTTCGCCATCATCTCATAGGGATCCAATCCCTTATTTTGATGACGGAATTCCAGAGTCATAGCAGCAAGCATTACCGATTGAGTGGTCGCGTTGTCATCGCTATGAGTCTTCCAAAGCTCTAGCTCAAGCAACTGATCAGGTCGGGCTTAGGCCCAAAAGGTCTCTCTATGGTGTAGAGTAACTTCTCGGATCCTAGAACAATTCTGAGATTCATATCTCAGTCTTGAAAGTTTGTGCCATTAAATACATTATCGCCCATGACAATATCCCTAACGATGTATGGGTACAGTCTAACTGTTACAAGAAAAATAATAATATATTAGTCCAACTAATAAAAATAATTGACGAAATAATTTGAAAGCGCGTAAAGCTAAGTATTTGAACGGAATTGCAAATTCAATACTAGCCTCCCACTATTTTTCGGCGAGCCTCTAACCCTCTGTTGAGTACTCGGGAACCTCGTTTCCTAGTGGGCTATGATACCGTTAAATAACACACAACCTTGACTTTGGCCAACAAGCTGTATGATATTTAACTAGGTAGATCTCTAAGATCAATTGTATCCCATCCAATTCCTAGATCCGGTAGGTGGACCTCCAAGTACGAAACATATATACAATATATATGCCAATATATTTTCCTAACCTTTCCTCTGAATCAACTAAGCCTTGGTTTTGGCACAACAAGCTTAATGATTCCAGTTAAGCGGAACCCATTGACTTTGGAAAGCTTCGTAATCGATGTCGATGGACAAGAAGTGATCTTGACTTTGGCCAACAAATCACAACTTGGACAAGACATACGATATGGAACAAAGCCTTCGTGATTCAAACACATACGCGATGGACAAAGGTCTTGACTTTGGCCAACAAACCAGTGCCAATCTTGGATCTTGAGTAAGAATCACTCAATGGAAGGAAAACACTTAATATTTATTGAGGGTTTTTTCATGTAAATTGGCAACCAATTTATTATCTTTGTTAGGTCTTATCATACACCCTTAAGCATGCATTCTAAAAGCATAATAAGGCGCTGTAAATAAATTAATAACGATATGCGGATGGATATCTCACAGATTGTTCCTAGAACAAATCAGTCCCTTTCCTCTCCCCGGCTAGCACTATTCTTACTTCTACCCAATTACATAATACAATTAAAGAAACCTCATTAACATTGAGGGGAATTAGGTGAGAAGAGAATTACAAAGAATCGAGAGATAAGGCTGGACACGCAGGTCCAATTTAATAAATTCTAAATTTACAACAATTTCCATAATTGCCATTTCCTTTCTAATATCCATCTGATATACATTATTCATTCAACACATCCATGTATTCACATAAAGCATGTTATTCAATCAATCTAATCCAATTAATTAATCTTTGAATAATGTGATCATCCAATGTTCAAACAACGATTAGATTTGCGCGAGTCCAACTCGTTTAAGAATAAGTACTCGAAGTACGAATTCTTGAATTATATCGAACTACAATTTAAATCTAATTTAATTCGTATTCAATACTAATTCTATATTTAATTCTAAATTAAATAATTACACTTTTAAATGCGCATTTACGACTTAGATTCCAAATCTAATCTAAATGGGTCTCAAAGCCCAATTAACATCCAATGTCTTTTAATTAAAGTCCAATGGGCTTTCGATTAATTTCTTAAGGCATGGACTTTGGTCAATATGGGTCAAACCCAAATACCAAAACCCAATTAAGGAATCACCCTATTTGCCAAGAAACCAATTTCGGCCTATAAGGCCCAATTAAACATAAAAGTCTCATTTGTCATATTTGGACTTAATGGAATGGTTTAGGCCCAATTTGGATCCAATCCAATTGACCTAAACCAACTTGGCCCAACCAAGCCCATTAGGCCCAAATACAACATTTTAAGCCCAATTCTAAATTAAGCCCAATTAATCAAATTCTAAAATTCCAAATTTCATAATTTAATTAATTAAAGTGCTTAGCCATGATTAACTATTTAAATTAACATTTCCAAAATACTAATCTAATCAATTAATCATGCTTATTCATAATCAATACATGTCCAACATTATCGTTACAAAATCATCTCATTTCCATGCTATTAGGCTCACGACATTTAGGGATTTTTTTAAAACCGATTTCGATTTCAATCCAATTAAATCATAAATCAATTTATCCCAAGTCTTTAAACTCATCCAATGATCAAAAAACAAAAAATACCATGACCTAGGGTTTATAGCACCATTCGTCCAACATACCCAAATTGGGGAAAAATAATCCAATTAGTTTTTCATCAATTTGATCACATATAACCCCAAGTTATCGATATATAAGCATACTCAAACAAACAATTTGGTTAAATCATGCTCAAATCAAATTTACCCAATTTTAGTATATAAACCCTAATCAAATTTCATGCTCAAATAGGCTCCATGATACCATTGTTGGGTTTCTAAGGTGTCCCAAGATCATTTAAGCAATGAAACATGTGAATACTCAAAGAATAATTTGCGGAATAATACCCACTTAGATCGGATTTTGGATGCGTTGAACACAAAAATTCCTCCTTGAAGTTTTCGGCCAAGCTCCTCCTTTGGGGATGAAATCCAAGCTCCAAGCTTTTGAGTTGATTCCAAGCTCAAGGATAGGTTTCCCTATCACCTAGAATGATCCTTTGATGTGCTAGCACCTTTGAAAATTTGCAACAAATCTTCAGTTTTTCTCTTGTGAAATTCGGCCAAGCCTAAGAAAATTTTGGAGAGAAAAAACTACACTTGGGCGTGACTGAGAGAGAGTGAATGATGAAGTTGTATTGTTGACTTGTGTATATGATTTTTAAAAAATCAAATGATATACCAAATCTCAAAATTTGGTAAAAGTCATTCCCATCATTACACACAAATATGTCATACAAGTTACCATCATTCCTTCACCAAAACCCATCACCAAAAAGTAATTAAAGTGACAAGTGATGTGACATGTGGGTCCTACTAAATTCAAAATCCGAGTGGGCACGCAAACACTTCCGGGCTCGGGTTCGTTAATTTCAAATTAACGATTTTTCCGTTGCGACGTAATTAAATCAAATTTAATTAAATAATTATGCCAAGTAAAATTACTATTCAAGTCGCTTGCGAATTAATTCTAAATTAATTCGTTTTCCCGAATTAAAATCCAATTTTAATTCCGCGTTGAAATCTAATTTCGTTTAATATATCGAATATATTATTTATCGATTAATTCCAAATTAATCATTCTCTCTCTTCAAATAGTATTTTATCCTAGATAGAATCTCTCCGTAATTAATCCTAGATTAATTATGTTTGAATCATACGTCATCGGTGAATCTTCGGGAAGCAATCCTTGAGATCCTTGGATATGTTGGCAGTAAATCCGGTCGTCGAACTATCCGAACACGTACGTACCTCGTACTACATTTTTACCGATTTACGAGACATGGTTAGCTTCTAGTAAAGCACCGTGCCTACCCAATTTTCCAGAAATATTCTTAAAGGAATATATAATCTACCGAATTAAAAGAATCAAATTAAATCACCTTCATGAATTAAAAGAATTAAATCAAATCATGTAAATCACATTCCTAATTAAATTAAATCTATTTCCTAAACTAAAACAATCCCCTCCCTAAATTAGATAGATTTTTTCCTTATTACACACTAATTAGAGATATCCCCATAATTATATATTTCTTTCCCTACCCGTACAAGGATAACCTCAACCCTCTCCTATAAAAAGACACCCAAACCAAGCTCTTAGAGGGCTAGAGCTCATTCACCACGCCAATAGCAACTAGAGCTCATTCTCTCGATAAAGCCAAAACAAAAATAAACCCTAGTCGCCTAGTACTCTCTCTAACCTCCCGTCTCTCTCTCTAAAACCCTCGCCTCTCTCTAAAAAACCCTAGACACGCAGCCCATGCAATAACCAACAAATTAAGCCCTATAACCGAACACTCACTCTCAGCCCCTTCACCAACCCCACTCACAAAACCCTAAACTAAAGACACCTCACGCACTCTAAGACACCCATCTCGCTCTCTCTCTAAATCTCGCCCACTGGATCAACCATCAACGACAACAAACAAAGCCAACAAACCCTATCCTCAATAGCCATCTTCACCCAACCTTGCCCTAACAGCCCTCAACACGCCATCACAAACAAACTGCCCATTAATTATCCACACTCCACACAACCTCTCACTGCCCACGCCTATTCCTCTCATCTCACGTGAAAACACAAAGTAAGCCACTCAGCCCCTCCACTGACGCAACAAACAGGCCCCCTAAACTGCCCTTCACCGCTTCACACAGACCACATACTGCCACACCACAAATAAAACGTAGGCCACGTGAAGACACAAACCAGCCACGTTCAACAGTCTCGGCAACTCACCAAAACAACAAACCTCACACGAATTCAACACACACAGCAAGCCCGCCTTTCCCCCCTAAAAAATAGACCCTAAAACAGTCCAAAGCAGTCCCCGAATTAACCTCAAAATAGCCCCAAAAACTTACCCTAAAACAGTCAAAAACAGTCTCCAAACTGCACCCCAAATACCGCAAACAACAACCAAACATAACGACCAGAAAATATAGCGAAAACAGAGCAAACAGAAGCCCAAAACAGTGAGGCAATGAAGGAAAACAAAGAACCATTAAATCGGAAAAGTTGCGGAGCATCAACCCTTCCGATAACCGTGTAACGCACTTCCAAGAGGCGACTTAAGAGGTTAGACCTGAGGGCACCCTTTTTATTTATTCTCGTTTTTTTTTCTGTTATTTATTATTATTTCTTCGCATTCATATTGTGGATTCATGTGTGTTGTGGCCATGGGATGAATGATTTTGTGTTATCTCTCGTGGTATATCGGATGGAAACCCGGACGTAAATTTCATAGCCGAATCCGAATGGATGGTAGTGCGGTCTGAACTCGGGATACAATTCTACGTACCACTTGAGAAATGCACATATTTCGTTTATCCAATCTTGCATTTATTCGTTGTTTATTAGAAATAGTATGTTACTTTTATGCATGATTTAGTTGTTTAGCATATTATTTTCAAGCATGATTTAGTTATTTCTTTCGCATTAGGAACTTAATTATGTCTCTTCTACGTTTATGTTCGGATATTATTTATTTATATTGCCATGTTTATCGATTTAAACCGTTCATGAGATTATGTGCTTGCCGTTATTTTGACTTACTTTCATGCATGCAAACTTAGATATAGGTTATATGCAAACTTAGATATAGGTCATATGCGAACTTAGGTATATGTTATTCTTGCGTAGACTCGGTTATATTATTACATAAATCCGTTCATTACAAGTGGCATAAGTAAGGGACCATTCCGAACCCAACGGTTTGAGGTCTTCCCTTGCGAGGGGTGAGTGCGTCCTTAAATCATTTTCCCAGTTCACACTGGGTGGCGACTTCATTTTATTTCTCCGGTTTAGTTCCCCCATGGGCTACTCCGTACTCCCAACTAGGCCGTGAGCCTGGAACAGCGTCGCCGATTTCTGTGTCCTACAGTCTGGCGACTCCACTGGGGATAGAGAATCGGCCACGAAATAATATCTTGTAATGTTTGTGATTTGTACTTTAGTTAACCGTGTCTACAATGGGTTAAAGGGGTTTAATCAAAGGCATTATTAGAGCTAGGTAATGGTTTGGTGTCTTCCTTCATTCACTACCTTTCTAATGAAAAGTTGTGAAGGCACCTAGATAATCATTCACCTGAAGCTTACCGTGATGGACTAATTTGGAGGACCTATTGGTTATTCCTGTTACCAAGGCGATAAGAGCCTAAGAGGCTTGGGTATTTAAGAGAGTTCGTTCCACCCTCTCTCTGGGAATCTTCAATAGGAAGTCTATTTGACAGTAAGTCATACACTATAACTCGTTGGCACGTACCTTAAGGTATAAAAAAGGTGCGCTCACTTGGTTGCTCAAACCCTTGAGTGGGGAGTCCTAGTTGTGGGCAATCCTTCGCCAGCGGGAGCCTTTATCTACACTCCCATAAACCCACATGTGAAATATAGTCGTAGGACCAATAGAAAATACTTCTTTATGCTTATGTTTGGGACCACCATCATTTGGATTCAGTTGGACTTCTTGTCAGGAGATATGAACTGGTTGGGCCATTTAAACTGAGACGAGTTCATGTCCTCTGACAATCGGGCCAAAAGTTTCGAAAATGATGATGGGCCATTTTGTGTTTAGGCCCCTTACCATTTAAAGTTATTTAGTCATGTTATCGTAAAAGTGTAAACTTTTTGGGCCTTTTTCAATTGGGACAAGTTTGCACCGGGCAATAATCTGGTTGAATGCTTTAAAATGATAATGGGCCGACTTATATATTTCATGCATCGCATGTATATATGCTGACTAAAAGTTTTAAAAGACACCATAGATACCCGTTGGGCTAGGGAAGAGGGAAGACTCATCAAAAGGCTGTTAGCAAACATAAGCGAATCAGAGAACGAGGTATCCCGTATGGATCAGCTGGAAACAAGTCTCACTAAGGTTACCGAGAAACTGCAAGTTTTGACCACTGCTATGGCTAATATGGTCGTGCCCCGCGCTGGGGGAGGCTCTGAGAATGTGAGGCGTGAAGAGCCTCCGAACAGGTTGAGTGATGATATCCCTGTTTTTGATGATGATGTGGCTGAGTATGCCACCGGAAGGATAGCCGGGTCTAAGGCAGAGTTGCAGAAACTCAGGGATCAGGTAAAGTCAGTTACCCGAAAGATGAGGGGTAAGCATGAAGATCTGCTAGATTATGAGGCGATGACTTTTGAGGAGCAGTTGCCAGCTCAGTTCAAGATGTCTGACATAGCCAAGTTCAACAGGAACGGGGACCCGAAGGTCCATCTTTGACAATATGTTTCTGTGATGAGTTCAGTGGGTCTGTCGAAGCGTCATGTTAAGAAGATGTTCGAGATGTCGCTTTAGGGGGCACCCGTGGTATGATATCATGGCTTTAAAATGAAAGTCAAAGATGACTGGAGGGCATTAGCAGAAGCCTTTCTGAAACAGTATGTCACGGATCTGGAGATCGACTTGTCACTTCGTGACTTGGAGAATACCAAACAGAAGCCGGATGAGAGCTTCAAGGATTATGTAGATCGCTGGAGGAGCCAGCTTCTGAAGATACAGACTCGGCCCTCGGAGAAGGACCAAATCAAGATGATCATCAAGGGCACTAAGCCCTCTATTTATGGAAAGCTGAGGAGGATGACATCTATGATTGGTGATTTTTGACAGTTGAGAGAGACTGTTATGGATATTGAAGATGAAGAGCTAAGAACATAAGGTTCTATAGTCAAAATAGAAGGACTGTTGAGGGGACTTCAGGGACCATGCCCGCTACTACTGAGGTCACTGTCATAAAAAACAGGCGGTTTTCCAACCTCGGTAAGCCTCTTTCAAGGGTGTTTGAAAAGCTGAAGACGCAATGACTCCTAGAACCCTTAGAGCCTAAACCACTTCCAGACCCTATGCCACCCAACCTTAACCTAAGCCTATATTGTCACTTCCATCAGAGGAGAGGCCACGAAACTGACAACTATACCCGCCTTAGGCATGAGATCCAAAACCTCATTGACGCCCATAAAATACCCGATCCAGAAAAAGAACAACCCAACACACACAGAAACCCTCTACCTAACTACCACTCTGTTCCACCACCCACCTACATGATCAACTATGGCTTACCCGAAACCTTTGTCCTCCAATCTCTCAACCACCAGGCTTCTTACATTGGGATAGGGGATATCAACAGTGAAGAACCATAGGCTGAGGAAGAAAGTAATGCCGCTGACGTTTATTCATTTGATTTCAATCTTGCATTTTTAATAATAAAGACATTGATTTTGCCTACTTGTTCGAGTCTTTATCCTTAACAGTTAAGCATAGTCCGATGATAAAATTGTTTGCTTTAGGGTGAAACCTTAGAAACGATAAGTGCGAGAGGCACTCTCATCCGATATTTTGAGTAGTTGATCCTGACTAGACTCGCAAGCACTTAATTATAGGATCTTAGTAGTGAAAGCCTGAGTAGTCGGCAAGGTGACTAGTTGAAGAGATTACAGATAGATGAATGACCGTTCGCTTATATGTCCATCCTGACTTACTTGTGTAACGATATGTGGTATGGTTGGAAATCAAAGAAAGGTCTCTAAAGAAAATATAAGCCACCTATAACCGATAAACGTGAAGCTACCCATGGGCGAGTATTAGGACCACCATTAGGAGAAATGATACCTTAAAGGGTAGGTGTGTTGAAAATAAAATTGAAAAAAAAAAAGGAAAAAAGACAAAAGAAAAGAAAAATAAAACCATATCATATTGAAGTATGTAGAAGTATTTGCAGAGCATGATCAAGACATCTAGGTTGGTTTGACCCATCGATCCCATTCTTTGAAACAACATCATTGAGTTGGTTTACCTAAGGATCAAGCTGTAAAAGAACCTGGGCACATACACACTTTGAGTCTGGTTTAGATCATTTATTTAAATGCTCGAATTTGAGTTGCATCAAGTACTTTGAAGGTTCTCTGGTTTCGACACTAGGCATCCTTTGAGGGCAACAACATGAATAACTATTGGTTCCATAAACAATAATTTGATTGAGAAAAGAGAAATAGGGAAGAGGCTTAGAGGAATGGAAGAGGCTCAGGGGAATGGTACGGCCTATTCCATGCCGGTAGCATCTTCCAGATCAAGGATTTTACATTTTACTACCAAAAAATAGGTAAATTTTGATTGTATTTCTCTATACTGGAATTTCCAGCAATTCCTTGTATTGTCATGGATTTTTCCATAATGTTCCATCCGTTCCAAAGAAAAGATTTGATTAACGTGATCTCAGATTCAATATCTAAAAGAGCACATGTTGTTGCATTATTGTCTATAAATCCAATTTGGATATACACAGATAGGGGAAATTTTATTTCATTTGGAATTCATTCCCTAACTTTGGGGCAGAATATATTTTCTCCTTCATCGGTGATTTCAAAACCTTCTTTGGTTATTTTATAATCCCCTATGGATTCTAAAAATGAATTTCCTAGAAGAACATGATATGATCCTCCATCCATCTCACTATCTATATAGTATGGTACTGCTATTTCATGGCCTTGTAAAATTATTGGTACAATTGCAACCTGATTACATCTAAAGATATTCCATCAAAATTGTTATATTCATATGGTTCTATAGATTCACATTTTAAATTAAAATTTTTATCTTTGGCTATATGGCAATTGCTTGCCCCTGTGTCAATTAATATATATGGTCTTTTGACTCATTCAATTCCATTAAAGTATTCTCTATTTATATGGAGTGTTGGTGCATGTCTTTTGACTTCTATATAACTTGAACTTCTTCTTAAACTATGGAAGTTTGAAGTTATAGTTTTACCTTTTCCTATTGTATCAAAACTTTTTCTTCCTCTGGATACAACAAGTTCATTATTTTTATATTTAATGGGGATAGAATCTTCATAAGAATAACTTCTTTCTTCTAAATTTGGTACTTTTCCAAATTTTATTTTTTATTATCAGGTATATTGATTTCTTGCAAAATGGGTTCCCTTATTTGACAAATTTCTGAACATTCATCAGAGATTTCAATGAATGATTTGTTTGAATATATTTCACCATAATTTATATTACATAATGAAAACAAAGCTGAATGGTAAACATTCAATACTCTATTCCTGGTTTTATGAATTTGTCTTTTAATAATTCAAAATGAAGGCTTAATGCATCATTGAAATTTTTATCCTTAATATCAATGCAATATTTATGATAGCATGTGAATAATAGTTTTTATAGGCCAGATTGCCTTCAACAGTTCCTAAATGAGAGTCCTTCACATTATAAAACCTTTCATCAAATAGACTAATCACGATTGGACTATCTATTCCTTCCTTAAATAATGATTTAAACAATATTTGAATACTAGTTAGATAGACATATCTAAATTTTTCCACTCATTTTGGGTGTTATTTTTCTCATTATTTCATTTATACTTGTTTGTGTTAACAAGTTTAGTTTTATATTTCCTTTTGTATGTGTGATGTCTACGCTTCTTTCCAATTCTTGATATTCATGTACAACAATTCTTTGTCTTAAATACATACCTCTTAATTTCATCATTAAATTGGACGGATATTTTAAATTTAATTCTAATTTTTCAATTTTTGCTAATTTTTTGTTATCAAAGGTAGCACACATTGTATATTCTTCAGAATTTTCTTCAACTTTTGTATGGTCTATGATCTCATCATCAATTACTTCTTTATCTCTATTCATTATCAATATATGTATCAAAATATATTTCAAAAATTTCTGATTCTTCTGTGCTTATACAGTCTATATCGACTTCACTTAATTCTGATCTTATCTTTTCATAGTCTTCTTGTAAGACTCTTACCTTTTTCTTGTCACATTCATAACTTAAGTGACCTATTTCACAACATTCACATCTAGATTTGGGTTTTTTAATCCATTTCTTTCTTTTCTTTCAGTTTTATTTTTTGATTTCTTTTAAAATATTTTTTATGGGATTTGGCATTGTGTTTCTTAAACCTTTTGTATTTTTTAACCTTCTTATTTTTGATTTTTCTTCTTTTTCTTTGCCAGCCAAAATGGCATTACAAAAATTAAGTATTTGTAAAATGTGCTTTATTAATGAATACACATGTGATTTGAATTTCAAAAATACTACTATGAATATTATACTAATGGTGAACAACTAGAGCCTTTAAGAGATTTGTTTTTTTATGAAACTACCAAATCCTTGGGATACTTATTTCATGGAAGAATATCAAAAATATATAAAAGAATACCCATCTACTCCTAATACACTTGGAAGTAGAATAAAATTTTTAAAAGAAAGGTTAGAATACCTTTGTTATCAAAGAAAACTTTTAAACAAAAGTAGAAAAACAAGCCTAGCATTGTGTTGTGATAAAACAAATATGCCCACACAATAGGGATTTGATTATCGCGAATATTCGCAAAGAAAAAGAAGAAAAATCAAAAATAAGAAGGTTAAAAATACAAAAGGTTTAAGAAACATAAATCCAAATCCCATAAAAAATATTTTAAAAGAAAATAAAAAAATAAAACTGAAGAAAATAAAGAAAAAGGATTAAAAAAACCCAAATCCAGATGTGAATGTTGGAATTATGGTGAAATATGTTACTTGAGTTATGAATGTGACAAGAAAAAGGTAAGAGTCTTACAAGAAGACTATGAAGAGATAAGATCAGAATTAAGTGAAGTCGATATAGACTGTCTAAGCACAGAAGAATCAGAAATTTTTGAAATATATTCTGATGCATCTATTGATAATGAATAGAGATAAAGAAGTAATTGATGATGAGGTCATAGACCATACAGAAGTTGAAGAAAATTCTGAAGAATATACAATGTGTGTTACCTTTGATAACAAAAAATTAGCAAAAATTGAAAAATTAGAATTAAATTTAAAATATCCGTCCAATTTAATGATGAAATAAGAGGTATGTATTTAAGACAAAGAATTATTGTACATGAATATCAAGAATTGGAAAGAAGCGTAGACATCACACATACAAAAGGAAATATAAAACTAAACTTGGTAACACAAAACAAGTATAAATGAAATAATGAGAAAAATAACACCCAAGTAGAGGGAAAAGATTAGATATGTCTATCTAGCTGGTATTAAAATAATGTTTAACTCATTTTTTAAGGAAAGAATAGATCGTCCAATCGCGATTAGTCTATTTGATGAAAGGTTTTATAATGTGAAGGACGCTCATTTAGGAACTGTCGAAGGCAATCTGGCCTATAAAAAACTATTATTCACATGCTATCCTAAATATTGCATTGATATAAGGATAAGAATTTCAATAATGCATTAAGCTTTCATTTTGAATTATTAATAGGCAAATTCATAAAACCAGGAAATAAAGTAATGAGTGTTTACTACTCAACTTTATTTTCATTATGTAATACAAATTATGGTGAAACATATTCAAACAAACCATTCATTGAAATCTTCGATGAATGTTCAGAAATTTGTCAAATAAAGGAACTCTTTTTTGCAAGAAATCAGTATACCTGATAATTATAAAATAAAATTTGGAAAAGTACCAAATTTAGAAGAAAGAATTTTTCTTATGAAGATTCTATCCCCATTAAATATAAAAATAATGAACTTGTTGTACCCAAAGGAAGAAAATGTTTTGATACAATAAGAAAAGGTAAAACTATAACTTTAAACTTCCCTAGTTTAAGAAGAAGTTCAAGTTATATAGAATCAAAAGACATGCACCAACAAGCCGTATAAACGGAGAATACTTTAATGGAATGAATGAGTCAAATGACCATAAATATTAATTGACACAGGGGCAAGCAATTGCCATATAGCCAAAGATAAAAATTTTAATTTAAAATGTGAATATGTAGAACCATATGAATATAACAATTTTGGTGTGGAATATCTTTAGATGTAATCAGGTTGCAATTATACCAAATTTTTACAAGGCCATGAAATAGCAGTACCTTGCTATATAGATAGTGAGATGATGGAGGAGGAACATATCATGTTCTTCTAGGAAATTCATTTTAGAATCCATAGAGGATTATAAAATAACCAAAAAAAGGTTTTGAATTCACCGATGAATGAGAAATTATATTTTGCCCCAAAGTTAGGGAATGAATGCCAAATGAAATAAAATTTCCCATATTTGTGTATATCCAAATTGGATTTATAGACAATAATGTAACAAATTGTGCTCTCTTATATATTGGATCTGAGATCACGTTAATCAAATCTTTTTTTTTGGAACAGATGGAACAATATGGAAAAATCCATGATAATAGAAGGAATTACTGGAAATTCCAGTATAAAGAAATACAATCAAAATTTACCTATTATTTTAGGTAGTAAAATCATAACAATAAAGCGTGCATACGCATATGATAATCTCGAAGTTGATGTACTTCTTGGAAATGATTTTATACAATATTTTGCTCAATATGGACAAACTTTGTATATGGTTACTTTAAAAACACCATGTGGTCACTTAGTAAAACTTCCTAGAGAATTTAAACTTTTAAGAGTTCAGCCAGCCGAGCGTGGTGATGAATTGATATGGATAACAATTAGAAATTAAAACTCTTAGCTATAAGCGTAAACAAGTAAATTGTTTAGAAGAATCTCACTTAACGATAGATGAAGTAAAAACGGCAATTGCTGAAAACTATGGAGAAAATCTAATAGAAAATGGGATATTCAAAAAGGAATATGTCGAAATTAAACTAATTGACCCAACCAAATATCAGGGTAAAACCAATGATTTACAATAAAGAAGATAAAGATGAATTTAGTAAACGTAAAAGAACTTTTGGACCTAAAATTAATAAGGCCAAGTAAAAGCCCACACAGCAGCCCAACCTTTATGGTTAGGAACCATGGTGAAATAAAAAGAGGAAAAGCCCGAATGGTCATAAATTATAAAGAAATAAATAAAGCAACCCAATTTGATGGGTATTTTATACAAAAAAAATGTTCTAATCAACCTTTCCAAGGGTAAAAATTACTATTCAAAATTTGATTATAAATCAGGCTTCTGGCAAATAAAATTAACAAAAGAATATGTGCCTTTAACGGCCTTTAAACACCCCAATAGACCTACGAATGGTTAGTAATGTTTTTTGGTTAAAAAATGCTCCACAAATTTATCAAAGAAAAATGGATAAAATCTTCTGTAATGATAATGATCATATGTTCTATATTGGGATGATATCCTTATTTGTTCTAAACATCTTAAGAACACATCAAACATTTAAAAGAATTTTCACAATTGTAAAAGAATGGTATAATCCTATCTCAGAAAAGGCAGAGATTAAAATAACGAAATAGACTTTTAGGGTTTAACTATAAGTTCTAATGGAATAAACTTCAACCACATGTTTCAGAAAAATCAGGAATTCCCTGATGTTTATCAGATAGAAAAATGATTCAAAAATTTTTTAGGTTGTCTAAACTATTCAGAAAGCTTTATTCTAAATTTGGCAAAAAAGCGTGCAATCCCTTCAAAAATTTTAAAGGAAAAAATACAAAAGGATGGGGATGTAGAGCATACAGAAGCAATCAAAAATTAAAGAAAATGTAAAGAATTACCAAATTAAGATTCACGAATCTGATAATTTAATTGTTCAAACTAATGCGCCTGACTTATATTGGGCTGTTGGTTATTATCTAGGTCCCAAGATCAAACAAGACATGAAAATCATGTGTGAATACATCAACGGAGGTAGCGGAATACTCACATCAATCGGTTGAGTCGATTTAAAGACGAATGAAGCCCAAAATGCTCACTGCCAAAGGCGCCAAAACCAGCAGTTCACTGCCTCCAAAAACAGAATTTTGAGTGACGAAACGGAGCTCCAAGCCTCGTCCGACGGATCCCGGCTCATGGGTGAACCTCCCTACCACCTTCGCAAGTCTCGTAGTGTGCTAGCACTTGATTTGTACCATAAAATCCACTCTTGCTTCCCTCAAGACACGCCAAAATGGTTCCAAAAAACCAGTGAGCTTTTTCAAGCTTTGGGCGTGAGGAGAAGAAAGAAAAATGGAGAGAAGAAAGTTGTTAATTAGTTTTAAAAGTTTTCCAAAAATTTTTATATATTTTTTCCATAAAATATACAAAGCATTTACCAAATAAAAATCAAATAATTAAAAATGGTAATACTCCCACCAACTTTTACTATACAACTACACCCATCAACTATTCATTGACACTTTATAAAGTGACTTGATGTGTGTCAATCCTCAATCAATCAATCACATCAATCAATCACATCACTCAAAGTGACTTTTGATTTGACGTTTGATGTGACTAATGATTTGACGCTTGATGCGACTTGCGACGCCGCACTCGAATTCGAAATACGAATGCGCTCGCAATCACACTCGGGCTCGGGTTCGCTAATTCCAAATTAACGATTTTCCGTCGCGTCGTAATTAAATGATTACGCCTAGCGAATTCACTATTCACGTCGCTAACGAATTAATTCTAAATTAATTCGTTCGCCCGAATTAAAATCTAATTTAATTCCGCGTCGAAATCTAATTTCGTTTAATATATCGAATATATTAATTTATCGATTAATTCCAAATTAATCGTTATCTCTCTCTAGACGATATTTTATCCTAGATAAAATATCTCTGTAATTAATCCTAGATTAATTTTCTATCTCTTCTATATAATCCCAGATTATTTAAGAGTACGAGTTATGCGTCATCGGTGGATTATCGGGAAGCGACCCATGAGATCCCTGGATACGTTGGCAGTAAATACGGTCGTCGGTGTATCCGAATCACGTACGTACCAAGTACTACGTTCTACCGATTTACGAGACAAGGTCGACTCCTAGCAAAGCACCAAGTCTACCCAATTCTCCCGGACATATCCATTTAAGAATATTAAGATCTGTATCAAGCGTAGTATACCATTGTATTGTGCATATCGGCCCAGTATCGGATAGTCACGTGCTAGGGCTGGGGCTGGATAAGTGTCTGCCCCGTCCGAAACACATATCGGATGTCTGGTAACATAGTCTCTATAATCGGATATTATGACCTGGTCACAATATCCCGATTGGATGCGCATCACTCAAGAGCACTAGTACCGTATCCTGCGTGACATCATCTCCACTATGACTGAAGTGATACTTCCGTCTCGACATCACACCACAAATACACTACGACTCTCTGATAAACCCAGAAGTGGTGTACGCAGAACCGGTTAAAGCCCTGTACCACCAAGACCAAAGTCTATCGATTATCGTAAGTATTAGCGATGTAAGTCTCAGGTTAAGACTATACACACCTACCTTGATTTCGGCCTCCCATAGACACATAGTCATAATACCAATGGGATTCCGAGGGTCTATCCAGAGCGAAGCTGTTTCCCGTACCATCGGTGAAACACGACCTCCTATCGCACTTGCATAAGTATCCGATACTTATATATATGAGAACTATGCCGTTGTGCCCTCACAACGCACACAAGTGCAATACTAGCCTATTCCGCATTATCGATGTCCAGTCTCGATAATACTCCGGCTAGGGATATTTAATGATTAATCCTTCGGGGACTGATACTGTCTCATATCATTCTCAATCCAGGAACTAATCATAGGGACCTCTCTTTCATTATATATCTATGGTGATCTAATCACAAATGATGAGAGTGCAATTTCCTTTCACATAGTTAATTTAATTGCTACAACACACAATGATCTGTGCAAATAGTGACGCTATGGGTCATTTTGTCCAACAATCTCCCACTTGGCACATAGCCAGTCACTCAAGTGTCCCACACCCGAACTATGTACGGTTCGCTCAAATTGCTGAGGAAAGGTTTTCGTCAGCGGATTTGTTTGATTATCGTTTGACGCGATTTATACGATCATCACATCGCCACGATGTATGATCCGAACGAATCAGATGATATAGAAGTATATATCTGGATCGTCGATGAGACCTTTAATTCCTTAGCCTGTGCTGACGCCTAGCTCAGCTGCTAACAGAACTATATCTAATCTAATTAGATTTATTTTCGATCCAAATGGCTTCTATTGCTGCCTCAGCTGCAGCAATAATCCGCATTTGTTGTTTATTCGGCAACAGTTATCTTGCTCGGAATATTTCCAGCTCACTGTCCCAGTGTTCAAACTTTATAGTACCGTAGTATTTAATCGTTTGGAAACTTGCAGCAGTGATCCCAGTCACTTCAAGTTCTCCTTCTCCATAGTTTAAGATAGCATCTTTAGTTCTCTGAGATACTAACAGATGTTCTTAACTTCAATCCAGTGACTATCACTTGGATTGACCTGATTGTGACTCCATATGCTCGAAGCGTATGAGACACCAAATCAAGTACATTTTAAATGTACAATTTCCAGAGAGTGTTAACCACTCCAAATCTATCCCAGTAGATCTTTATTCCTTGAATAAAGGTTGTTACTCCCCAGAATTCTACGGAGAATTTCTATTGAAAGCCAAGCTTTCATCAATTGCTATATGGGAATTTAACTGTCAGTGCGCTCTCCCACTAACCTCCTTATATACACAAGAATTATTTCGTTTTGAGTCAAATCATAAACCATTATGATTATTTCAAAACGACAGTTCCAAGAACCTTATGCTTGCATTAATCCAAACATGGATCGAATAACCCGCAAACCTTGTTTGTCGGTTATACAAAATCGTCAGAATGTTGTAAACATCCTCCAAAAGGTTTTCCTTTTCAGGAAAGCGATTTTGATCTATAACTGACACATTCATAAATGAAATACGCAGTTATCAACAAGCATCTTCAAAATGGATTTACCATGGCAACAGTAAAAGGTTGAATCGTTATTAACACAATGTTGATAACGATACCTTTCCGTCAAAAGCCCAGCTTTGTACGTTGGTATGTTGCCTTCCATGTATGTCTTCCTTGAAGACGTTAATGTACCAATAGGCACAATGCCTTGTGGTACAACAACTAGTATCCAAAATAGTTGTTATACATGGAATCCATTTCGGACTCATGGCACTTTGCCATAATAGGGAGTCGATACCTCGTATCACTTCCTCAAAACGTAGTCGGTGGTATACCTTCATAAGATTGACATCTTTATGAGGTTAGATCAGAAACCCATACCCTAGGTTGTTTTCTGACTCTATCCGATCTACTAGTTTCTTGTGTATTTGAAGATTAATGGTATAGATTCATCATAGATGAACTATTTGTGTTCCATTAAGGACTTCGTGCCTTGAACAGTATTACTCCGATTTTCATCGAGTATCACTATCCTCCCACTGACCACTGCATATCGGTATTCCTCTCAGGAAAACCGCATGGTGAGCAACAATCACATTGTTCTCATGTGAGATTTATAAGTACTATACTTAAGGTTTCCCTTAGGATAACCTATATTGGCACTTATCCATTTGGGTCTTTTAGTTTGGTATCATCCAAACGTTATGCCTGGCATACCCAAATTATCAGGAATGAGAAACCTCGTTTCTTTCCCTGTTCATATCCTATATGACATCTGTCAAACAGATTTATATGGAACCTTATTCTAAATAAGTTTTGCACTGTTAATACATATCCTATTGAAGGAAACAGTAGCTCAGAGCGACTCGTGATAAACCTTATCATGTCCAACAAAATTCGGTTTTTAGTTCGGACACACCGTCTAACTGACGTGTCTCGGGAGGAGTCCTCATTTGAAAGAATACCGTACTCTTTCATGTACGTATGAAACTTACTGCTTAAGTATTTTCCATTACGGTCTTACCGTGGCGGCATAATACTATAGCCGATCTGTTTATTTACTTCGTGTCGAAACTTTAAAGTTTCCGATTTGTGTTCTTCAAAAAAACACATAACCATAACGTGATGCCACATCCGTTAAGGTCACGAAATATTCATGTTCACATCTAGCTAGCTAGATATGGGCCCACTAACTTCACCATGAATAGGCTAACAGATCGGTGGCCCTTATACTATTACCAAGTAAATAGTATTTTAGGTACTTTACCTAATAAACTAGATTCGCAGACCTTATTTGAATAGTCAAATCAGTCCTAGTACCCACTCTTCAAAAGTGTGGATATACGAGTCTCGTTTAATTGTGTCCTAGACAACAATGCCACAAATAAGTCTCTATTGATCAAATCAATTTGAGCTATTTATTTGTCATTTTTATATGTTTGAGATTTTATTATATTCAAAATATAAATTCTGTTTTCACATCTAATGTGTTTATCTCAGTATCATCTTTATATAATAAAACACTTTAGTGTTCTAGAATATAAAGGTTTATCCGCAACGGATTAAACACTGATATAGAGATAATGTCTCTAGTCAAACTAGTTACATTATAACAGTTCCTAATTTAAGTACATACCCAAAGGGTAGTTCCTAAACTTAGGTATCTACGGTCGAAACAGCGACTTTCGTCCCGTTTCCGATTTGCAGAGAAATCTCGGCTTGAAGTCAGTATCCAGCTCATAGCGGATTCTGAACATCAATACATATATTTTATGTACCACACTAAGTATTTAAAATCCAATTTCAATACTAGTAGTGAACATAACTTTGACAAATATTTTTAAAGTTAGAGCCTCGCCCTTTCTTTAATTCCTTCGTGTCTTCCATATCCAAATGGTAGTCACTTTGGGATATGTCAATTATCTTTTCAATATTTCACAAACCTTTGGCCAAGCCTTGGGTTTTAGAATATCGAAATGATGTGCAACCTTGCCCAATTGCAAACTTTGACTTTTCTCCACTAGAATAGTCAATTAATTCTCCAAGAATTATTAATTGCACTTAATACTTTAAATAGATTTATTGTAAGTATATTAAGATATTAATAATAAAGATAATCATCATCATCATCTCTCTCCCAAAGATTTTATGCTCTACTATTTGCTTAATTATGGGCTAGATATAACAAGTTATTTTATCCAATAAAGTAACCTATTATTAATTCCCAATAAAATTAAATCATTTAAAACATTTAATCCAAGGATTATATATTTTAAATATTCAACTTTTCAATTCTTTCTTGATTTCAATAGTCCAACTATTTAATCAATTTAATAAGGTACTATTCATTATAATGATTACAATAATCCAATTATTTAATCAACTATAATTTTAATTCAATTATATTGATTACTATAATCCAATTATAAAATCAACTATATATCGAATGAGTTTGTATATAGTCCAACTATATATATATTTAAAACAACATAAAATATTAGTCCAACTAATACTTTTGATTAATATGACGAGTAAAATATAGATGAGCGCGTTTAGCGAGTATTCGAACGAATGTTGCAAATTCAATACTTGCCTCCCACTATTTTTCGTCGAGCCTCTAACCCTCTGTCGAGTACTCGGGAAACCGTGTTTCCTAGTGGGCTAGGATCCCGTTAAATATCACACAATCTTGACTTTGGCCAACAAATTGTATGATAATTAACTAGGTAGATCTCGAAGATCAATTGGATCTCATCCAACTCCTAGATCCAGTAGGTGGACATCCAAGTCCCAAACATATATCTATATATGCCTATATATCGAATATATACCCTAACCTTTTTCCTCTGAATCAACTAGGCCTTGGCTTTGGCACAACAAACCTAGTGATCCCAGTCAAGCGCGGACCCATTGACATGGAAGCTTCGTAATCAATGTCAATGGACAAGAAGTGGTCTTGACTTTGGCCAACAAACCACAACTTGGACACGACACCGATATGGAACAAAGCCTCGTGATTAAAACACATCTTCGACGGACAAGGGCTTGACTTTGGCCAACAACCCCTGCCAATCTCGGATCTTGAGCAAGAATCACTCAATGGAAGGAAAATAAACGCTTGATATTTAACGAGGGTTTTTCGCGTGCAAATTGGCTACCAATTTAATTATCTTTGTTAAGGTCTCATCATCATACACCCTTAAACATGCATTCTAAATACATAATAAAGCGAGTATGAAAATAAATAATAATGATATGCGGATGGATACTTTACATTGATCCTAGATCAAATCTCTCACTTTCTCACTCAAGCTAGCACTTGTATTACTTCTACCCGTTACACTACACTTCTAAAGAAACCTCATTTACATGGAGGGGAATAGGTGAGAAGAGAATACAAAGAGAATGAAGGTGATAAGGCTGGACACGCAGGTCCAATTTAATAAATCGAATTTATTACAACAATTTCTAAAATTGCCCCACCCGACTAATATCCATCCGATATACATTATTCATACAACACAACCACGTATTCACACACATAAGCATGCTATCAATCAATCTAATCAAATTAATTAATCTGATAATTAAGTGATCATCCAATGTTCAAACAACGATTTGATTTTGTTCGAGTCAAACTCGTTTTTGCGAATAAGTACTCAAAGTACGAATTCATGAATTAAATTAAACTACATCATTAAATCTAATTTAACATGTATTTAATACTAATTCACTATTCAATTCCAAATTAAATATTACACTTTTATTTAATAAACCTTTTACGATTTAAATTCCAAATTTAATCGTAACGCGTCTCAAAGACCGATTAACGTCCAACGTCAATTCAATTAAGGTCCAATGGGCTTTTAATTGATTTCTTAAGGCGTGGACTTTTGGTCAACTCGGGTCAAACCGATAACCAAAGTCCAATCCGGGATTTACCCCATAAGCCCATAAATCAATCTTGGCCCATTAGGCCCAATTAAACTTTAAAGGTTCATTAAGTCGCATTTGGGCTTTATGGTTGTGGTTTTGGGCCCAATTGGATCCAATCCATTTGGCCTAAACCCAACTTGATAAATCAAGCCCAATAAGCCCAATTACAACATTAAAGTCCAATTTCCAAAATTAGGCCCAAATAATTAAATTCAAAAAATCCAATTTTCCCAATTAATTACCAAAGTGTATTACATGATCATTAATTACCCAAATCAACATTTCTAAAACATGAATTTACATAATTAATCATGGTCATTTTCATCAATTGGTGTCCAACACAAATTAATCAAATCAAACCTTTTTACATGCTTAAAGGTCTCGGCCAAGGGAGGGATTTTTATCCGATTCGAATTCAATCCAATTAATTTCACACAATCGATATTAAATCCTTATCCTGAATGATTTCCAATACATCCAATGTTCAAAATCAAAAGATACCAAGACATTAGGGCATAATTCCATTCGGCCAAGGTGATCAATTTGGGGATTTATGTTCAATTCAAAATCCAATCCAATTAGTTTCAAATTAACATCATCCTAATGATTCCAACTCATCAAATGAATCAAAAACAAAAATTCCAAGAATTCCAAAATGATCATCAATTCGGCCAACATGATATTTTTTGGGGAAAATTATTCCAAATCAATTTTCAACAAATTGGTCCAACCAAAATGCAATTAAACATGTTATAAGCATACTTAAACAATCAATTTATTCAAATCATGCTCAACAAACATTTACCCAAATTTTAAGCCCTACAATTTCATGCTTGAACCTATAGCTCTTGATGCCATTGTTGGTTATTATCTAGGTCCCAAGATCAAACAAGACATGAAAATCATGTGTGAATACATCAACGGAGGTAGCGGAATACTCACATCGATCGGTTGAGTCGATTTGAAGACGAATGAAGCCCAAAATGCTCACTGCCAATGGCGCCAAAACCAGCAGTTCACTGCCTCCAAAAACAGAATTTTGAGTGACGAAACGGAGCTCCAAGCCTCGTCCGACGGATCCCGGCTCATGGGTGAACCTCCCTACCACCTTCGCAAGTCTCGTAGTGTGCTAGCACTTGGATTTGTACCATAAAATCCACTCTTTGCTTCCCTCAAAGACACGCCAAAATGGTTCAAAACCAGTGAGCTTTTTCAAGCTTTGGGCGTGAGAGATGGAGAAAGAAAAATGGAGAGATAAAGTTATGTAATTAGTTAGTAAAACCTTTTGCAAAAAGGTTTATATATTTTCCATAAAATATACAAAGCATTTACCAATAATAAATCAAATATTAAAATGGTAAATACTCCACCAACTTTTACTATTCAACTACACCCTCAACTATTCATTGTCACTTTATAAAAGTGACTTGATGTGTGTCATCACTCATCAATCAATCACATCAATCAATCACATCACTCAAAGTGACATTTGATTTGACGTTGATGTGACGAATGATTTGACGCTTGATGCGACTTGCGACGCCGCACTCGAATTCGAAATACGAATGCGCTCGCAATCACACTCGGGCTCGGGTTCGCTAATTCTAAATTAACGATTTTTCCGTCACGTCGTAATTAAATGATTACGCCTAGCGAATTCACTATTCACGTCGCTAACGAATTAATTCTAAATTAATTCGTTCGCCCGAATTAAAATCTAATTTTAATTCCGCGTCGAAATCTAATTTCGTTTAATATATCGAATATATTAATTTATCGATTAATTCCAAATTAATCATTATCTCTCTCTAGACGATATTTTATCCTAGATAAAATATCTCTGTAATTAATCCTAGATTAATTTTCTCTCTCTTCTATATAATCCCAGATTATTTAAGAGTGCGAGTTATGCGTCATCGGTGGATTATCGGGAAGCGACCCATGAGATCCCGGATAAGTTGGCAGTAAATACGGTCGTCGGTGTATCCGAATCACGTACGTACCAAGTACTACGTTTACCGATTTACGAGACAAGGTCGACTCCTAGCAAAACACCAAGTCTACCCAATTCTCCGGACATATCCATTTAAGAATATTAAGATCTGTATCAAGCGTAGTATACCATTGTATTGTGCATATCGGCCCAGTATCGGATAGTCACGTGCTAGGGCTGGGGCTGGATAAGTGTCTGCCCCGTCCGAAACACATATCGGATGTCTGGTAACATAGTCTCTATAATCGGATATTATGACCTGGTCACAATATCCCGATTGGATGCGCATCACTCAAGAGCACTAGTACCGTATCCTGCGTGACATCATCTCCACTATGACTGAAGTGATACTTCCGTCTCGACATCACACCAAATACACTACGACTCTCTGATAAACCCAGAAGTGGTGTACGCAGAACCGGTTAAAGCCCTGTACCACCAAGACCAAAGTCTATCGATTATCGTAAGTATTAGCGATGTAAGTCTCAGGTTAAGACTATACACACCTACCTTGATTTCGGCCTCCCATAGACACATAGTCATAATACCAATGGGATTCCGAGGGTCTATCCAGAGCGAAGCTGTTTCCCGTACTATCGGTGAAACACGACCTCCTATCGCACTTGCATAAGTATCTGATACTTATATATATGAGAACTATGCCGTTGTGCCCTCACAACGCACACAAGTGCAATACTAGCCTATTCTGCATTATCGATGTCCAGTCTCGATAATACTCCGGCTAGGGATATTTAATGATTAATCCTTCGGGGACTGATACTGTCTCATATCATTCTCAATCCAAGGAACTAATCATAGGGACCTCTCTTCATTTATATATCTATGGTGATCTAATCATAAATGATGAGAGTGCAATTTCCTTGTCACATAGTTAATTTGCTACAATAACACAATGATCTGTGCAAATAGTGACGCTATGGGTCATTTTGTCCAACATGGGCAGCATTATTAAAACATATATTGGTGAAATATGCAGATATTCTAGTTGAACTTTTAATTCTGCAGAAATAAATTATTCTACAAATGAAAAGGAGTTGCTCGCCATAGTTTGAGGAATAAGAAAATTTACATTATTTCTTTTACCTAAAAAATTTACTTTTGAAACTGATAATACTCAGGATAAAGGATTAATTTTTAATAAATTGCCTCAAGACCTCAATATAGAAGGTTACAAAGATGGCAAGTTATATTAAGCTTTTATAATTTTAATGTTACACATATTAAAGGATCTTAAAATTTCTTGGCAGATCATTTAAGCAGATATCCACAACATGGATAAAAATTTGGTCAATCAGATCAATAATATCATGGGAAAATTGCTCAAGGTACAAGGAAAACAAAGTCTTATTGAACCAGAATTGAAATCTTTTAAAGAGAAGATCTCTCATGAGGTTAATGAATTCCAAAAGAAATTGTCATCAGTTAATGATGAGTACAATGAGCCCTTTGAAGCTGTATATAATTATGCAGAGGACTTTGAATCTTTTGCAAATGAATTTTGGAGTCCACAAGGAACACCAGTCCTCGGTGGATATTCACAAAATCCTTACGAGGATGTTTATGAAAGTTTGCAAACTCAGGCAAATGTACAATCTCCACTGCAGAATCAAGATGTATACAGTCTAGACAACTTGCAGCCATAAGCAAGTATAAATAGACAACAAAGCTATCAGCATGTTCCACCTTCATGTATAAAAGAAAGTATAAGCCGGGAGATATCCATTAAACCAGACTATGTCATAAAACCAACAACTTTTGTGATAGGAGAATGCAGTAGCCAAAGTAAGGCTGAAAAATTAAAAATATCTCAAAAAAGAAAATCAGTTTCTTTTTCAATTGAGAAATCTCTGACTCCATGGGAAATGGAGTATTTTGATTTTGCTAAAATGATTTATGAATTAAAGCAATGAGATTCTTTTTTTTCCGTTTACAAGACAAACAAAGTATATATCTAAGAATTACTTGTGTTCACCACATTTCCCCAATTTTTGTAAAAAGATTGGCTCAATATGGATTTCTAGATAGACTTTATCCTTCAAAGGATTTAAAAGAAATCAAAGACTTTCGAAGTGATTTTCAAAACACTGTCAAAGAATTTTCTGAAGGTGAAAATATTTATTTAAGATTTTATTCAATCAGTCAAGAATTTGATGGACAAACAATTTATGAAGCTTTTCATCTAATCACAATGGGATATGTGACCAACGTATCCTTAAGAGCCTCTAATGCGGAATACCAGTTCCTTATTTTAATAAAAGATGGATGTATTACCGAAGAGCCCTCGGAATCAAAGTTATTAGAAACCTATTACGGGAGTTCTATGAAAAAGGTTATCAGACCTATAAACAGGGACAAGGCTGGATGATCATTATGCCTTATGAAGATGGAAACAAATGTAAACACATTGAAGAAAGATTAATTGAAATCAACACAGACAGATGGCCTAGCTGTCCAGAGATTGTGATAGAAGCTTGCAAATTGTTAAAACATCAACATCATCAGTTGATAGGAAGAAAAACTAAAAAGACGTAAAACAGGCCACGAGGAGTTGTCTCCAGATGTAAAAGATTAAGTTGACAAATGTGGGAACCACCATTAAAGCAACAAATGTAATCAAAGGAGAAAATAATTGTTGTCAACACCACAAAAAGGAGCCACATAAAAGGAAAGAATCTTGAAGATTGTTGGCATCATGAGAAATTGCCACGTATCAAGCAAAAAATAAAAATAAAACCGTCGGCACCATGAGAAGTTGCCATGTATCAAGCAAAAATAAAGAAAACTATCGGCACCATGAGAAGTTGCCAGGTGTCCATAAAAGATGAGGGGTGAAGCCTATAAAAGAAAATGCTTTGAAGAGAGAAGGGGGTTCGAAATTTTTGAGTTTTCTTTTGTAATCTTAAACAAGCATGTCAAAAACAATGTTCTGAGAAAATCATAGAGAGTACTGAACTTCCTGTAAATCTTTGTGATTATATTTATGTAAAATATTTTCATATAAATAAAAGTAATCTTTTCCTACTCCTATTTTGAGTTAAGAGTTGTTCTAAAAACCAAACACCAGATTGCATACAGTGAGTCACCATGCCAGTTTAGGACTGAAATCGCTGAGGCGTGGAAGCCGTTAGACGTTATCCGCTATGTGCCATACAGACAAATGTCACTGCATAAGGTGAATGGTAGCAGAGTGCGCTTAACAAGGAAGACGAGGTAAGGCCGAAAGATTATTTTTATACCTTATGAAATTATTTTACAATAATATGATCTATTGATTTTTAGGAAAACTCATGAAACCTAATTTCTGAAAAATGATGATTGTTTGTATGAAAGTTAATATCTTCGGCATTTTATGCATAAAAATGAGATTAGATTTAAATATTTTATGTGAAAAAATTAAAAATGGATTAATTTATATTTTTGAAACAGTGGTCCCGTCTTTTATCTGTTTACTAAATTCATCTTTATCTTATTTATTGTAAATCATTGATTTTACCCTGATTATTGTGGTTGGGTCAATTAGTTTAATTTTGGCAAATTCCTTTTGAATATCCCATTTTTCTATTGTTAAAAGTTTTCTCTGATAACAAAGGTCTTCTAACCTTTCTTTTAAAAATTTTAATCTACTTCCAAGTGTATTAGGAGTAGATGGGTATTCTTTTATATATTTTTGATATTCTTCCAATCCCAAGGATTTGGTAGTTTCATAAAAAAACAGATCTCTTATAGGCTCTAGTTGTTCACCACTAGTATAATATTTATAGTAGTATTTTTGAAATTCACATGTGTATTCATTAATAAAGCACATTTTACAAATACTTAATTTTTGTATTGCCATTTTGGCTCACAATCTTTTTTTATCTCTTTAAGCTTCAAAATCTAGAAGTAAATCTATTCCTAGGAATTCACTGTAGATATAAGCTGCCATTGTTTATATTTCATCTCTTATACTTCTTTCAAATGTTGTAACAACATTGGTTTTAATTATATTTTTTGTGGTATTAATAATTCCATACCACCAATTTTTAAATTTCCTCTAATGTTGAATGTATCATTTCATATTTTGTTTCACTTTCTTCATCGTTTGCAACGAATACAAAAAAGTATTTCACTGATTTTTTCCATTGGGTTAAAGTTTCTTTTGTATTGATTTCACAATCGAGGTTTAAATACATATCATTTGGAGGTATTGGTTGTTCATCTGAATTTTAGGTATAAATTGGCTTGCCCAATTTTCTCCTTTTAGATTTTTGTTTTTATTTACTACACCCGCATTGCCTGATGATTAAATGACCCCCTAGATTTTTTTGAGTTTTTAGAGGTACTAGCTCATAGATCATCAAATTCTCTTTCAGATTTAATTTTTGTTGGTCCACCAGTTTGACCTATTGGTTCATCTATATAAACCTTAGGTTCTAATTCTAATTCTTGTAGATCAAAAATTAATTCTTCAATCTACTTCTCCATCGGAATTCGATTTTTCAACTGATTTTAATTTCTCAACAGGTTTTTATTCTTTTTTATTTTTCTTTAAAGAGAGATTCTCTTTTCTTAATTTATTTATCTATTCTAATTCTAACCTAATTTTAGATAGTTGATTATTGTATATCCATTCATCAAAGCTTCCCTTTTGGTAGCTTATGTTTTCAACAATGAGTGGTTCCTCATTTCTTGTTTTAATTAAAGCTTTATGTCCTTTTGAAGACTTGTGCTTATTTTTCATTTCTCGTTCAATAACATTTGTTGTTATTTCTATGTCTATGAGTCTTTTATCTAACTCATCTAATTTTTGTAGAATTTTATCTACCTTTTGATTAATTTTTTCAATTACACTTGTCATAGAAGTTGTTATGAAGCTTGACATTTTAATTTCATAGGTACGTGGAATTGTTATACCCAAGTACATACCATACCACTACCCATTCGGGTTCAGCTATGTAATTTATGTCTATGTTTCCATCCGATATACCGTAGAAATTAATAGACATTTAATTTATGTCATGGATTTACAGCTTCTTCTAAATTGTTTATGTAACATCCCCGACACGAGAATGCTACCGGCATGCAACAGATCCCATTGCCGCCTAAGCCTCTGACTCATGCACTACAACACTTGCTCTTATCTTAATGTTGTGTAACGTTTTACTCAATCACACATGCAACTTAATAGCTTAAATAAACTGAATTACGAGATCATGAATATATGTGTGTGTTGTGGTGTGTGTGTGTGTTAGGGTTGGTGCTCTGAGCGCCAATTTTATTATGTATATCCTTGTAAATACCAATGTAACATTTTATTATGAATAAAATGAACAGTTTCATTTATATAACTTCTTTTTTAATATGGTAAAGACGTAACTGACCATAGAATGATTAGTTTTGATACTATTGCAAAAGCATCGCAACTGATATTGAGTTGTATCATGACGTTGTCATTCTTAGAATGTTCTCGGTCAAGGTTTACACTATTTGGTCAGTAAAGTAAACTCGTTGAGACTGGTACATGTCGTATATTGGAATCTTGGATTCCGATGATTTTTCAGTGAACCATGAGTCTTGGAGACTCGTATAGACGTGTAGGTGTTTATAGCGGATAAACACTGAATGACTCACCGAAGATTCTTAATAGATGGTACACCAACGTCAATAAGAATCTTCTCAGGTTGAGTGAGCATAGTGATTCTTTGACTTGAGATACCACTGTGGATATCTGAGTTATCCTCTACACTTATATGGCAGTCACGTCACCGATCTATTTAGATAATACCTCCGCATGTTCATTGGGTGTGGACTGATGCTCAGGATATCCTGTGTATTTCAAGATAAGATTCGTCAGCTCTGTGTATAGAGCATATGTATTCAATATGGAATTACCAATCTGTTAAATCCATGGGCCCGTGGTACACTGTAGAAATTAGTTCTAAGTGTTATTTGAGGGATTGTTAATAGAAACGTCGACGTAATTATATCTATAGAGATTTGACGTTTGTATCTATATCTCTGGATTAATCCGGATACCTGTGACGGAGGGATTATACGTATGCAGTGACCTCTACCTGTATGATTCAGAGAGTTTATCTGTGTTCGTCATAATTTACGGGTGGGTGAATTATGAACACGAAATTTGATTTCGTGACGGATATGCCTGAATCTAGAGAGCCTCACTATACTCGTAGAGCACTATGACAACTGTTATGAATAATACTGATTATTTATAACTCGTTTAATGGTTAAACGAAAAATACATGCAATCGGAACCTAACGGTCATTTCTGAATTAATGTGTATTTGTATTTAATATTTGATATTATTAAATACACATTAATTAAATATCAATTTATGATATTTATAATTATATCATGAATATATGTATTTGAGATATTTATTTAAATATAATACATATATTTAAGATATTTATATTTATTAATTAATTATTTAATTATTAAATAATTAAATTAATTTACAAAATAAATATCTTTATGTCATGATTAATTTGGAAATGGCAAGTTATAATTGGAACACATATTTGATGACTTTATTAAAGATTAGATTTACTTTATTAAAGCAAACATATATGGACTAATGGAATTGTTACAAAATAAAAGTAATTGTTATTATTATTTTGTTACTTGTTCTCGGCAAAAGGGTTTTCAAAAAATTGTTTTGATTCATTTAACACTTAGACAAGTTTCACAAAACATTTACAAAGTAAGGTTGAGAGAAAAGTTTGAAGGAAAAGGAAAAAACATCAACAATCTCTTGATTTTGTAAGTAATTTTAAAATTTTCTTCAATTAGGAAATTGTTTCCATGATTCTAATCTTCAATTTGTGATGCTTAGAATTTTCTCTAATCCTTAAGTATGTAATTTAATTGTGTTTAAAGCCTGTTGGATGTGATTTGCATGTGTGATTAATTATTGAGCTTATTAATGTAATTAAGCTTAATAAATTAATTAGAAAATTAAAGTTGCCATTCTAGAGTTAATAAGCCATCCATAATTAGCCTAGAATTGTTCTTGATTAATTTCATGATGGTGAGATTTAATTGGTGTGGTAATTTGAAGATTAAAGTATTGAATTTTATTAATTTAGTGTAAATTACCCAATTTGAGTGATTTGTGAAATTAGGGTTCTTAACCCACTCAAATTTTTGGGCTTTTCATATATATGCTTTAATTTGATGTATATTTGATGCATGTAAAATTTGGGATTAATTGGAGTTGATCTTGATGTGTTTTGAACAAATTGGGCCAATTTACAATTAATTAAAATTCTGGGCTGTTTTGTAAATTCTGAAAATATTCTGGGAAGTTTTCGCAAATCTGAAAAATTTTCTGGTTTTGTTGCAAAAATTGTAAAAATTATTTTGGGATTGATTTGGAATCAATTAAATATGTAATTGACATAATTAAAACTAAAATAATTAATTTGCAAAAGTTTGGGGTAATTTTATAATGAAAAGAAATATGATTTCTTGGGTTATAATTTCTTAATTTAAGTATTGGTTAATTAAATAAATAAGTTTATTTAATTGTTCCAAGAAAAATTTTGAAATCGGAAAAATCGTTTTTCCGCGTTCCGCTGCGCTAACCCTGTAATTCCTTATAAAACCCCAACAGTGTGTGTGTGTGTATGTGTGTGTGTGTGTGTCTGAAAGTATTTATAATATGTATACAACGTCAAACACATGTCAATGATACAATGAAATGACATCCAGAGAACTACATTCACATGAACATAGATTTGAAATGATGGACCCGATGACTAGTGACTACAGCATAACACTTGTCCTCGAACTGGGTCTCCAAAAGTAGCACATGGCTAACCAAAAGACGAATCCTGCAAAGGAACTGGGAAGTAGTGGGGGTGAGTCCTGAGGATCTCAGTGAGTGGAGCTACAAAATAAGAAACTGAATCAGTATATCTAGGTAAAATCAATAATTCTTAAAATGCTTTTGAAAACTTTATTTGAAAACTGGTTCTTTTCTTTAAAGCTGAGAAAAAGCCTTTTTGAAAACTTTATGTGAAGAAAATCTCTGGTACTGTGGAAAAACATGACGCATGGGGGCGTTACGTATCGTCGTCCCCCATACGCCTAACTAGTGGACTTGGGGCGTTACATATCGTCGTCCCCCAAGCCACTGAACTACAGCCGGTAATGCTAATCCATGATACTACATGACCCTGAAACTAGGGTATAGGGGCGTTACGTATCGCTGTCCCCCTAGCCCTGAACTACGTGTGCATACGATCTCTGTCCGTCAATTCCATAAGTAAGAGCCGATGTGGGTTTTTCCCCCATGCCTCGAAAAACAACATAAAACTCATGCTTTTAAGTCTTAAGGCTTTCAAAACAATCTTACATAAGAAGAAACTAAGAATTCAATAAAACTAGTGCCCTAAAACTTTAAAAATAGGTCTTGAAACAAATCTTAATCAAAACAAGTAATATAAAATCAATTTATAAGAAGAATCTACACTCACAGATTTGAAGTCCGGTCAAGTTTCCTTCACGTCGCTGGGGTGAACGCGGCTCCTGATTAGTATCTATATGAAATACACTGGGTTAGAATCATAAGTTATAAAATGTAGTTCGAATTCAAATCAAGTTCCTTAACCTAGTTGTATTACTCACTTAGAACATTTTCTATTCCTTAAATGAAATGTAAAATAAAATTCTGACCCTTAGTTATGCGTCACGACTTCTGAAAAAATTTCTGATTTTTGAATTCGTGTCGCGACGCCGGTCTCATCTGCGTCGCGACACGCCCGTGTTAATCAAATGCATGCCTCTGCCTCGTTTGCGTTGCGACGCGAGCTTAGCGCATCGCGACGCGACGCCGTTTCCAAGGCCATATTTTCATTCTTTCAATGATTAACTCCAAACCTTATTACATATCCAACACAAGCAAATATAATCTTCTAATATCATTATATCAAACTTTCAACATCTCATTACCCTCCAAACTCTTTATCTTTACCTAATGTTCTCATTAGAATTGAAAACCAAAAGTTCCCCAAATGTGATTTTTCTAATATCAACACCCATCAATAATCACAATACAAGCCATCAACAACATACTACCAACACCCAAATTTCAAAAACTCACAACTTAAGATTTGGGTCAAAAGCTTCTTACCTCAATTCAATCTCATTTCTTCCTTAACAACGCTTGATGATCCCCTTCTTCTTTCTTCTTGAGTTTAATTTGATGGACTATCCTTGATAAGCTTTAATTCTTGCTAAGAAAAATGCAACTTTCTCTCTTTCTCTCCTCTCACTCTAACTCACGTTTATGCCAAAGGAAATGGAAGCATTTTCCTCTTTTCTTTCTTTCTTTCTTTCAAATATTTAACCAATTTCTAGAAAAAAAAACTAGGTAATTCCATTTGTTGGGCCTTGGGCTTCTTTTCATTAACTCTATTTAAATTTGTTGTTGGGCCTTAAAAAACAAAGGAAATTTGGACTTAAAATTTCCAGGTGGGGGACTTTGTGTTTAAATATTGGGGTCGTTACAAATTCTCCCCCCTTAAAATGATTCGTCATCGAATAAAAATGTTTAAAGATGTTGTGTGTACCTTCATCCGCGAAGAGTCGGGGATATTGCTCTCTCATGGCTTTTTCTGGTTCCCAAGTAGCTTATTGTTCCTTGTGATGTTGCCAAACCACATTGACTGAAGGAATCCATCAAGATCGTAGCTTCATTGTCTCTCTTCCCATAATAGCTACTGGTTGTTCCGAATAAGATAAGTCTTGATGGATATCAATTGTCTGGGGCTCCAACACATGATATTTGTCCCACAAATACTTTCGTAATATAGATACGTGGAAAACTGGATGTATCTTTTCCATGTTGGATGGAAGCGCCAGTTCATAAGCTCTTCCTCCAACTCTCCGAAGTATCTGGAACGGCCCGATAAATCTAGGGCTGAGTTTACCCTTTTTTGAATCTCATGACTCCTTTAAAATGAGATACCTTTAGAAATACAAAGTCCCACACTTGGAACTCCAAATCCTCCCTCCAGTGGTCTGCATAACTCTTTTGGAGACTCTAAGCCGTACTCAACCTTTCTCTGATCAGCTTTAATTTTTTCATGACATCTTGTACCAAATCCAGTCCTAATAAATTTTGCTCCCCGACTTCAAACCATACAACTGGAGATCTGCACTTCCGTCCATACAAAGCCTTGAATGATGCCATTTGAATACTTACTTGATAACTATTATTATAAGCAAATTCTATAAGTGGCAGATACGGGTCCCAATTATCCTCAAACTCAATTACATAAGCCCGAAGCATGTCTTTTAAAGTCTGTTTGGTGCGCTCCGACTGACCATCCGTCTGAGGATGAAAGGTTGTGCTAAAACATAACTGTGAACCCAAAGCCTCCTGAAATGATTGCCAAAACTTAGAGGTAAATTGAGAACCTTGATCGGAGACAATTGAGACAAGTACTCCATGCAAGGACACTATCTCATCCAAATACAGTTTGGTACATTGGGATGCTGTGAAACTAGTCTTAACTGGAAGGAAATGTGCAGATTTAGTCAATCTATCCACGATCACCCATATCGAATCACACCCTTTCGAGGTACACGGAAGCCCAATGACAAAGTCTATAGTGATCTTCGCTCACTTCCACTCCGGAATGTCTAAACTCTGCAACTTCTCTGCTGGTCTCTGATGTTCAGCTTTAACCTACTGACAAGTGAGACACCTTGTGACAAATTCAGCCGCATCTTTTTTCATGCCATCCCACCAATAAAGATCCTTAAAGTCATGATACATCTTGGTGATTCCATGATGCATGGTGTAAGATGAAGTATGAGCCTTCTCTAATATTGAGTGTTTCAACTCTGGAATTGGAGGAACAAGAATTCTATTCTACTTCTTGATGAGATTTTCACCGTCTAAGTAATACTCATCCTATGTACCTTGCTATAATCGACATCTAATCTGTTGCACCTCAGGATCCACTTCCCGGGCAACTCTGATTTCATCAACGAGGGTAGATTTAACTTGAATCTGTGCTAATAACCCTCATTGTGTCGTCACCTGCAATTTCACTCCATCCAGCATATAACTCTGCATTTGTTTGACTGGGCGTCATCTCTCAATTGGAAAATGAGCCAAAATTCCCATAGACTTCATGCTTAAGGCATCCGCGACAACATCAGCTTTGCTAGGATGGTACTGAATGGAGCAATCATAGTCTTTCAACAACTCCACCCATCTCATCTGCCTCAAATTAAGCTCCTGTTGGCTTTGGATATAGTTAAGGCTTTTGTGATCGGTGAAAATTTCAAATCTTTCACCGTACAAATAATGCCGCCATATCTTCAGATCAAATATTATTGCAGCCATTTCCAAGTCATGAGTGGGATACTTTTTCTCATAAGGCTTCAATTGTCTGGAAGCATAAGCAATCATTTTCCCCATCTGTATCAATACACAGTCCAAACCCACTATGGAAGCGTCACAGTACACTGTAAATCCTCTTAATCCCGCTGGCAGTGCAAAAATAGGAGCAGTAGTCATTTGACGTTTGAGTTCCTAAAAACTCTTCTCACAAGTATCAGACTATTCAAACTTCACATTTTTTTCAGTCAGCCGCATTAATGAAGCAGCAATTCTGGAGAAATTCTCTACGAACCTCATATAATACCCCGCTAATCCCAAGAAGCTACGAATCTCCGTTACATTTTTTGGTCGATGCCAATTTTGGATAGCCTCAAGCTTATGAGAATCTACTCCAATTCATTCCTTGGACACCACATGCCCCAAAAATACCACACTAGTCAACCAAAATTCACACTTCGAGAACTTAGTGTACAATTTTTTCCCTCAGTGTCTGCAACATCTGGTGCAAATGCTCTGCATGCTCCTATTCATTACGTGAATACACCATGATATCATCAATACAGACTATCACAAACCGGTCTAGGAAAGGTCTAAACACCATGTTCATCAAATCCATAAATGATGCCGGGGCATTGGTCAAACCAAATGACATTACTAAAAACTCGTAATGCCCGTATCTAGTTCGAAAAACCGTCTTCGGGACATCACTCTCCCTAATTTTCAATTGATGATAACCCGATCGCAGGTCAATTTTTGAGAAACACTACGCCCCTTGCAACTAATCAAATAGATCATCAATCCTTGGCAGTGGATATTTGTTCTTGATAGTCACCTTATTCAGTTGCCGATAATCTATGTATAGTCGCAATGTCTCATCCTTCTTCTTCACAAACAACACCGGAGCACCCTACGGGGACACACTGGGGTGAATAAAGCCCTTATCCAGCAAGTCTTGTAACTGTGCCTTCAACTCTCTAAGTTCTACAAGGGCCATTCTATAAGTGGGAATTGATATAGGCTGGGTTCCTGGTATAACATTTATACAAAACTCAATCTCCCTATCCCGAGGTAGTCCTGGCAACTCATCTGGAAACACATCAGGATACTCCCTCACCACCGAGATCTGCTCAAGATCTATATTTCCCACTCTGCTATCTGTTACATATGCCAAGTAACCCATATTCATCTTTTGAAGTAACTTAAATGCTCGCATAGCTGATATCAAATTATGAGGCGCTACAGTTCTATCCCCCTGATAGACTTTACTGGTCTATCGGGATCATGTAGCGTAACGGTCTTCTCCCAACAATCAAGTATTGTATGGTGCTTAGCTAGCCAATCCATTCTCAGAATGACATCGAAGCTCAAAATACCCAACACTACGAAATCGGCATAGAAAATGTACCCGTCAATGTCTATATAATACTGCCTCACACCCTGTGTAGCTTCTAAGGGGTCTCCTATTGGTGTAGCTAATAGGAAAGTCTAAAGGCTCGATGTCCTACCCATATGAGTCACAAAACACGGTGCCACAAAAGAATATATAGCACCAGAATCAAATAATACCCTTGACTACACATAGTCAATCAGCAATGTACCTGTGACCACCGCATTGGATGCCTGCGCCTCCTGGGGGTTGAGGGTATACACCATGCCCTGAACTCTGCTTGAGGAAACATATCATCGATCACCAACTGATTGTCCCCTTCTTCCTACAGTCTGACCTCTACCCACTGGCCTCTGCTCTCCTCCTCCTACACTTCTGTTAGGCTGTAGCTGAGGTGTAGATGGGGTGGCACTGTAAGATGGCAAATGTTCTGCCGGTACCAGACAGTCTCTCTTCAAATGACCAATTTGTCCACACCGATAACAACCTCTACTCTCAGATCTACAAGTCCCGATATGTGCTCGTCCACAAATCGAACATTATGGTAGGGTTCGCCCAGGCTGGGCTACTGAGGGAGAGGAAACTGCACGAGAGGCGACACTCATATCTGGCCTACGATCCTGACCTCCTTGAACTAAACCCATGTCTGCGTGCCGTAGGCAGAGCTGACATCTACTTTTGTCTACTAGGGTCACTCTGTTGTGGCCTAGTCCTCTTCTCTGATCTAGATTTCTTTCGAGACTCTCTCTCTGCTTGTCTCTCTCTAACCTGTGCTTCAAACCGCAATACAGCATCTAATACTTAGGTATAAGTAGTGGTCTCTGTGAAATGAATGGAGCGGAATAAATAGTCTCGAAGCCCATTCACAAACCTCTTCACCTTCATTTCCTCTGTACTGATTAGGTGTGGGGCATAGCGAGACAATAGTGTAAACTGTATGTCATACTCAGAAACTGTCATATGCTCGCCATGTACCAACTGTTCAAACTCTCGGGATCTGGCATCTCTAATACTCTGTGGCAAAAATCTGGATAGAAAGGCCATACTGAACTCAACCCATGTCAGAGGAGGAGCCTCTCGTCGCTGACTATCCCGAAATGACATAAACCATGTGTTGGCGTCATCTCTCAACTGAAAACTGACTAACTCCACCGTTCTCTCCGAAGAACACCCTAAAGTTATACACATCCGGTCTGATTCCTCAATAAACCACAAGGATCAGGGGAGGTCTCTACTCCCGAGAATGTGGGAGGATGAAGCTTCTAGAAGTCATGTAACGATACCAATAGTTCTTGTCGCTGCATAACCTGAACCGTTACTGGAGGCGACTCATGTGACATAACAGAAGGTCCGGCTCGGTATGTAGTATGGTCTAGTATGTTTGGAGGAACTGCTATTTGGTGAGCCATTGGTACTCCTACTAGTGGTGATGGAATAAGAATTGTGGGTTCTGTAGCTTTCGGCTCTGGGCCTGGTGGTTGCGGCTGACGGGCAATCAACTGGGCTAAAGCTGCTACTAACTGCTGAATCTGCTGTAAACCCGCAACTACTGGGTCATTAGACTAAACCACTGGCACATCTCTACCTTCCCCCACAACACTCTTATGAACAGACTCCACTCCATACCCCCTATCTGGCTCAGGGGGGTGCTACTAATCTCTGATCCGGATCTATGCCTTGAGGCGCCCTACCTCGCCTAGGTCTACCCCTGACTCCGATTCTTCTCTTGGGTGGCATGGAATCTAAGAAATTAAGAGAGAAAATTATCAATCACGTGTAAAGGAATTATAAGTGATTAGAATGAAACATACCTCGAGACAAGGTTACTAGAGTAAACAACCACTTATATATAGTAGTACCCCGGGTATACCATATATACAAGCCACTGCTACTAACTTACTGCAGTCATTGACTCCCTAGACCATGCTCTGATACCATCTTTGTAACATCCCCGATACGGGAATGCTACCGGCAGGCAACAGATCCCACTGCCGCTTAAGCCTCTGACTCATTCACTAGAACACTTGCTCTTATCTTAATGCTATGCAACGTTTTACTCAATCACACATGCAACTTAATAGTTTAAATAAATTGAATTACGAGATCATATATATATAAATATGTGTGTGTGTGTGTGTGTGTGTGTGTGTGTGTGTATGTGTGTGTGTGTGTGTATGTGTGTGTGTATGTGTGTATGTGTGTGTGCGCGTGCATGTGTGTGTGTGTGTGTATGTATATATGTCTGAAAGTATTTATAATATGTATACAACGTCAAATATATGTCAATGATACAACAAAATGACATCCATAGAACTATATTCTACATGAACATAGATCTAGAATGATGGACCCGATGACTAGTGACTGCAGCATAACACTTGTCCTAGAACTGGGTCTCCAAAAGTAGCACATGGCTCACCAAAAGATGAATCCTGCAAAGGAACTGGGAAGTGGTGGGGGTGAGTCCTGAGGATCTCAGTGAATGGAGCTACAAAATAAGAAGCTGAATCAGAATATCTGGGTAAAATCAATCATTCTTAAAATGCTTTTGAAAACTTTATTTGAAAATTGGTTCTTTTCTTTAAAGCTGAGAAAAAGCCTTTTTGAAAACTTTATGTGAATAAAATCTCTGGTACTGTGGAAAAACTTGACGCATGGGGGCGTTACGTATCTTCGTCCCCCCCATACGCCTAACTAGTGGACTTGGGGCATTACATATCGTCGTCCCCCAAGCCACTGAACTACAGCCGGTAGTGCTAATCCATGCTACTACCTGACCCAGAAACTAGGGTCTATGGGCATTACGTATCGCCGTCTCCCTAGCCCTGAACTACGTGTGCACACGATATCTGTCCGTCAATTCCATAAGTAAAAGCTGAGTTCGGTTTTTTCCCTCATGCCTCGAAAAATAACATAAAACTCATGCTTTTAAGTCTTAAGGCTTTCAAAACAATCTTACATAAAAAGAAACTAAGAATTCAATAAAACTAGTGCCCAAAAGCTTTAAAAATAAGTCTTGAAACAAATCTTAATCAAAACAAGTAATATAAAATCAAATTATAAGAATAATCTCCACTCACATATTTTAAGTTGGTAAAGTTTCCTTCACGTCGCTGGGGGCGAACGCGACTCCTGATGAGTATCTATATGAAATACACTGAGTTAAAATCATAAGTTATAAAATGTGGTTCGAATTCAAATTAAGTTCCTTAACCTAATTGGATTACTCCCTTAGAACATTTTATATTCCTGAAATGAAATGTAAAATAAAATTCAGACCCTTAGTTACGCGTTGTGACTTCTGAAAAAAATTTTGATTTTTGGGTTCGCGTCACGACGCCGGTCCCATCTACGTCGCGATGCGCCCGTGTTAATCAAATGCATGCCTCTGCCTCGTTTACGTCGCGTCGCAACGCGATGCCATTTCCAGGGCCAAATTTTCATTCCTTCAATGATTAACTCCAAACCTTATTACATATCCAACACAAGCAAATACAATATTCTAATATCATTATATCAAACATTCAATATCTCATCACCCTCCAAACTCCTTATCTTTACCTAATGTTCTCATTAGAATTGAAAACCAAAAGTTCCACAAATGTGATTTTTCTAATACCAACACCCATCAATAATCACAATACAAGCCATCAACAACATACTAAACTTCAAAAACTCACAACTTAAGATTTGGGTCAAAAGCTTCTTACTTCAATTCAATCTCTTTTCTTCATTAACAATGTTTGTTGATCCCCTTCTTCTTTTGTCTTGAGTTTAATTTGATGGACTATCCTTGATAAGCTTTAATTCTTGCTAAAAAAATAAAACTTTCTCTCTTTATCTCATCTCCATCTAACTCACGTTTATGCCAAAGGAAATGGAAGCATTTTCCTCTTTTCTTTCTTTCTTTCTTTCAAATACTTAACCAATTTCTAGAAAGAAAAAACTAGGTAATTCTATTTGTTGGGCCTTGGGCTTCTTTTCATTAACTCTATTTAAATTTGTTGTTGGGCCTTAAAAAAACAAAGGAAAGTTTGAGTTAAAATTAGGTAGGTGTTCATTGTCTCTAAGTCGGTCCCGGAAATTATTTACTAACCCAGAAAAGAAAATCCCAAGCGTCCATAGCCGAACAAAAATATTTGGGGTCGTTACAGTTTATATCCTTTTTTTACCTCCCAATTTTTATTTAAAAGAAAATGTGTCGTTTTTTACGGTCTTATTCCTTGTCTTTTAAGATATTCACAATTTTTATCTATATTTTGTTCAATATGTTCTTTTACACAGTTAATAACTTTCCTTTTATCATGTTTGTTTCATTTATCCATTTCTGAATTTTTTATTTGAACTAGATTAATTATTGATTAAATTTATTTATTATTTATAAATTAAGTATTAATTAATAATTACTTTATTAATTAATTATTAATGTATTAAATTACTAAATATTTATTTATTTTTATTAGATTATTATTTTATTAAAAAATTAAATATTATTTATTATTAATTATTGATTAATTTTATTGATTATTTTTAAATTAAATATTATTAAGAATTACTTTATTAATTATTAATTAATGTATTAAATTATGAAATATTAATTTATTTTTATTAAAGTATTATTTAATTAAAATTTTAAATATTAAGTATTATTTTATTATTAATTATTTATTAATTTTATTCATTATTTATAAATTAAACTGTAGACATTACATTTTTGCATGAGCCCGGTGATGAGTTTCGTATGGAGGCACTACCTGAAAAGTTGCGGAAGTTGCGAAAAACGAACACCGGAAGGAAGGAAAACCTCCAAAATTAGCACATCATCGGATTCGAACTCACTAGCCCGGCTCGGATTCGCTCAGTCAGCCTCGGTTTCAAACCTTAGCTTCAGACATGAATCTGCCCATGCAATCGGTCCATGCAGCCCATGCAATCGGCCCATGCAATCCATGCAATCGGTCAATGCATAATCTTCCCAAATACAATAAAATCTCCTTAGTTATGAGAGCATCAACACTTTCCAATTTAATGAGATTTTGGGATCTCATCCTTACCAATTTAACAAGATTTGAGATCTCCTCATCACCAAATTTATAAAATTTTATTCCCAAAATAATTTGATAATATATTTCCCAAATAAACATGATTTGTTTCCCTATTTGGAGATCTCTTCCAATCAATATAAAGGGGACCAAGTCATCATCAAATGGGGGGCTCTTTTCTTCTTCTTTGGGGGATCACCGAAAAAACAACAAGAAAAAAATGGAGAATCACCAAAAAGAAAAGAGAGGAAAAAACGAAAAAAAGAAAGAAAGAGAAACAATGAAAAAAAACCTAAGAGGCAACCATCACCCCCACCATTCTCATCGTCCACCAGTGTGAAGCAGCAGAAGATAAACCAGAACGTGAAAGCTGTGAACCAGTGAGCAGAGACCTGGACGTGAAAAGCCATGAACTAGTGAGTAGAGACCTGGATGTGAAAAGCTGAGAACCAGCAGACGTGAAGCAGAAGTCAGACCTAGAGGTGAAATCGGCGACACTAGCGTGAGAAGAAACAGCGAACCAGCAACACGAAACAATAAACCAGTAACCAAAAACAGCGAACCAGCAACCAAAAATAGTGAACCAGAAACCAGAAAACATAAACTGGAAAACCCTAGACGTGAGAAGGAGGAGAAACTGAGTGAGAGAGAGAATCAAACCAAACCTTGAAACCAAACTTCGATCCTTCCGGCAACGGCCTAACGCACTTCCGAGAAAGTAACTTAAAAGGTAAGACCTGAGGGCACCCTTACCATATTTATTTTTTTAGTTCCGGACGTTGCATGCCTAGCTAGACATGAAATACGTCCAGCCGGGTATGCGAAGCCCTACATCAAAAGAATGGCCAAATCTCTGGTCACATTTCTTCTTGGCATTTCGTTGTTTATTTTTATCTATTTATTCACTTTTATTGTTATTTTAATATTTCGCCTTTATTATGTTTATGTTTGTTCATGTTGATGATTATCCGTTTCTACATGGTTATATTTTTTATGTCCGTTTACATTGCATTGATGATTATGTGTGTTATTATCCCACGCGGTATATCGGATGGAAACCCAGACGTAAATCCCGTAGCCGAATCTGAATGGTCGGTAGTGCGGTTTGTACTTGGGATACAACTCCATGTGCCACTCGGGAATACTCATATATGTTGGGGTTTCGGGGCGATGGGCGCGGCGGAAGTGCGGTTCGGGCGAAATCATATTTTAAAACTTTTTCAAAATACCGAATAAATTATTCAATATCTAATATGAATAATTTATTCATATTTCACCTAAACCTATTTATTCAATATCAAATATTGACATTAATAAGTTTGAAACGTCGTGAAATTTTTACGAAAACCGTTTTTTCGTAAAATGACGCAAAACACGTTTTTGACCGAACCGAACACCCGACACTTATGGGGACTGCCCAAGTCAGCCCCAATAGATCAGGGCAGTTCATGGGCTGCCCGAATAGTGAAAACTCACTGTTTGGACAGTCGTCACCCGGTTGACTTAAAATCCACCTGGTAACGACGTTTTTGGCTGTTTTCTCTTATTTCAACTCGGAAACACTTTCCGATAATTGTTCTGATGAGTGGTAAATGAATCATTATTTCCCACTCATTTGACCTAATATTTTGTATAGTTTCTTGAGTTTTGTGAATATTTTGATGTGTTTTGTGTTATTTTGTAGATAAATAAAGTTTCAGGACCCTGTGGAGGTGATTTAGGGCCAAAATAGAGAAAAACTGACAAAAAGGCATTTTCGTCATTTCGCGCGTCTCGACGCCTAACATGCGCATGAGATGCTAACGTGCGTCGGGTCCACATGTCAGAATCTGAGAAGTTTGACTTTGCTAATGTGCGCCGTGCCACGTGTCATCATCCTATGGTGCCGACAATCGTCATCGCCACGTCATTGCCACGTCAGCGCCACGTCAGCTCAATTATTGACTCAATTATCCGTAATTGCCACGTGGCATATAAGAATCTGAGCCGACCAATCAGAAGCTGACACGTCAGCGCGTCGCGACGTAAGAAGAAACTTGCGCGTCGCGACGCGCGTGGTTTATGGACGCCTATAAATAGAGCTCGAAATTTCAGTTTCAGATGTACCTTCCTCTTTGAATTCTCTGATGTAAATAGGGATTTTTCTATCTAGTTTCTTTTAAATTTTAGTTTTGTAATTAATTTTAATTACGTTCTGTAATAATAGTAATTTATTTTCTTTACTTTTACAGTTTTTACTATTCAATGATGAGGAGGTAACCTCCCCCTGCTAGGGTAAAAGATAATTCTTTTACTATTGCTAGTTAGATTAATCTCCCTTAATTATAATATATTCACTATTTAAAACTTGACTTAATAAGGATACCGCTATATTGGTCGGTTGTAATTCATTTTAAACTGGTTTAAACCTGACTAAACAAGGATACCGCCAGATTGGTCGGTTGGTAATTAAACTTTCTTACCGCCTATATGGCAGATTTATGGACAAATTTTGATACCGCCTATATGGCTGGTCGGACTTAATTTGACTTAATCAGGTTACCGCCTATATGGCTGGTTGGTAAAATAATCACAAGTTAATATATTATATTAAGAGAGATCTCTAAATTAGTAGTAGTAAAAGTAGATCATTTTACCTTAGCATTTTATTTTATTGTAATTTACTTTTCAGCTTTTACTTTACCGCAATTACTTTTCAGTATTTTACTTTATGTCTTTTACTCTTAAGTTTTTACTAGCCCTAGTTATGTGTCGTAACTAAGTTAGTTATCTGGGGTTGTGATGAATTCTAATATCACCGGTTTATAAGGGGTTATTTTATAGTTTGGGTAATTTAAAGGTTTACTTATTAAATCTTAAGCTTAATGCGTCTTGTTAATTGGTCACTAATAAGATTGATATGATAAATCTAAAATAAACTTGACAAATGAATTTTAGGTTTCAGCCCTAGACTTAATAGTCCACGATCTTCCTTGAGGATGGATAACCCTTTAATAGATTTCCTTACAGGATAGACATATACCTGTCGGGCGGGGGTAGCCAAAATTGGAACTTAAACTTAATGAATCTAGGTAATTTGGTTGACATAGATATATGGTTCAATTGGGTTATACTGGGTATTTGCGTCTGACCATCGACAGAGGCTTTCGCATAATTTAGTGTTTCAGGTTAGTAAACCGATATATTGCACAAACATGAAATAACCACTTCATCTTTTAAAAGATATTAGAAAGATTCACAACCCTAGATAGTTTCATAATATTGAATTTTTCTTAAACCTACTTTCGTGTAATTTTATTTACTTTTTTTTAAAAATCATCACGATTTCAAATCAATCAATCAACCTGTTAGATACTAGTAATCATTTGACCTCATAAAATTAATAGATTAGGTATTAAGTCCTTGTGGGATCGATACTTTTTATACTACTTAAACGATACGTGCGCTTGCGTTATACGCGTGTCATTGCACCGGTCATGTTGCAACTCCCAAAACACATCCATTACATTCATATGACATCAAAAACATCACAAAATTTCCAGTTTGCACAGATCTGATCAAGAAGACAAAAATTCCAATTTTCATAGTTTAAATCCAAATTTTCAAGATTAATCAAATTAATCAAGACACCAACCAAAGTCACCAAATACGAACAACCCAAGAACAATTCTAGGTTACACAAGAGTGGTAATAACACTCTAGAATAGCAACTCATCAACAATTGATCAAATTGGACACTAATTACACTAATTGCATCCTAATACACTTCACACATGCATATGAGCTTCCAATTCATCCATCACAACAAAAATGCCCAAATTTAAGAAATTAAGGAACCCTATAACCATTCTAAGAATTCAAGAAAACATGAAACTAATTTTCAAGCTTGGGTTGTAGAAGATTACTGTAGAACACAGAAGTCGGTGACGCTGTCCCGGGCTCGTGGCCCGGTCGGGAGTACGGAGTAGCCCGCGGGGGACTAAACCGGAGAAATAAAAATGGAGTCACCGCCCAGTGTGAACTGGGAAATGATTTAAGGCCGTACTCACCCCTCGCAAGGGAAGACCTCAAACCGTTGAGTTCGGAACGGTCCTTTACTTATGCCAATTGTAATGAAAAGATTTATGCAATAGTATAACCAAGTAATATGTAACACATGCAAGATAATGTAATAAACACACAAGTTTGCACACCCATAAACGTAAATAAATACAAATGCGTAATTCCATAGACATATTACACACAGAAGTGCACAAGATGTGAATAGATAATAACTATAAAGGCAGTAATAAAAAACGAACAATTAAATATGTAATGCAAAAGAAGTGACCAAAGAAACAAACATGCATGAAATGTGATGAAAAGAAATATGTTCATTGTACGTGCGTTTGTGTAGCGTTCGAAAATGCGTTCGAACGGTAAATATATTGCATGCGTTCGTGTAGCATTTGTAAACGCGTTCGAACGAAAATGAGACAGAATGTGTACGTTCGTATAGCGTTCATAAATGTGTTCAAACGGCAAACAGAATACATGCGTTCATGTACCTTCCGGAGACGCGTTCGAATGAGATTACCAAAGTGGTATCCAAATGACACAAACACACGCGTGGATGTTTCTCAAGCGGTACGTTGAGTTATATCCCAAGTACAGACCGCACTACCATCCATTCGGATTCAGCTACGGCATTTATGTCTGAGTTTCCATCTGATATACCGCAAGAGATAACAAGTACTCAAACATAAACATGACACGAATGCACAAATGAAAAATACGAAACAACGACCAAAATAAAGATTAATAGTGAAGTCAATAGGGGAAGGGCGCGGAAAAATATAGTGGTAAAGGTAGTCTTTTAGGCTTTTTCTCCCTCAAATAGAGGACCTTTAAACCAACGTAATTAGCCCATGCGCGTCAAGCAATAATGCATAAGTAAACAAAGAAATGATATGTGATAAGTAAATAACATAATAATAAAAAGAGATGCGACCAAGACCGACATCTATATGGGACTTCGTATGCCCGATTGAATATATTTCACATTCAATCGAACATACCTCGTCCGGCGCGGCAAAATATCGTGGTAAAGGTAGCCCTAAGGCTTTTGCCTCAAATGGATGACCTTTAATCCATCATGATTAGCCCATACGCACTAGATTAACGATGCATAAATAATCAAATAAATAATATGGGACCTCGTATGCCCGACTGAACATATCTCAAGTTCAATCAAACGTAATTCGTCCGGCGCGACAAAACATCGTGGTAGAGGTAGCCTTTAGGCATTTCCCTTGAATAGAGGACCTTTACCCCACATGATTAGCCCATACGTATCAAGATTAACAATGCATAAACAAAGAAACAATACATAGAAAATAAATAGCGGAACAATAGACACAAAATTAAATACCAAAATGTAACACGTGCTTGAAAGTTTCTCAAGCGGTACGTGGAGTTGTATCCCAAGTACAGACCGCACTACCGTCCATTCGGATTCGGCTATGAAATTTACGTCTGAGTTTCTATCTGATATACCGCAAGAGATAAAATGCGATCATTAACCCAACATGGATAAAAATAATAGACGTGAACCATAAAGTTGCATGCGAGAAAATAACAATAAATAATCGAAAAGATAAATAAATAAAATAGCAAAGGGCGCCCTCAGGTCTTACCTTTTAAGATGCTCCTCGGAAGTGCGTTGCGTCGTCGCCGGAAGGGTTAATGCTCCGTCACTTTTTTGGTTCACTGCTTCGTTGTTTATACTATTTTCTTCATTATTTTTGCTGCTGTTTGGTCGTTGTTTTTATACTATTTTTGTGTCAATTTGTTGACTATTTTTCGAGACTGTTTTGGGTATTTTCAGGAACTGTTTTGGGCTGATTTTTGGACTGTTTTCAGGGGTTATTGCTTGTTGTTTTGGGAGCAGTTTTGGACTATTTTTGGGTGTTTGGTTTTCACTCTGGTTTCTGTTCGGTGAGGGCTGGTGGAAGGGTTATTGTTTTCGGCTGGTGGGGTCTTTATTTTTGTTGTTTGTTTATCCGGTCAGTGGTTTTGTTATTTGTTGTGTCGGTTTGGTATTTAGATAAAGGTTTTTTTTTTCGGCTGGTTGTGCTTCACGTGAAGGGCAGGCTGGTGTCGAGTGTAGTTGATGTGTGTGTGTTACGTGAAAGAGGGGACGTGTGAGTGGCCTGTATTGTCGAGTGTGAGAGAGAGAGATGGGTGGATTTTTTGTTATTTTATGTGAATGGTTTTTCAGTTAAAGTGTATGTGGGGGCTGTGTGTGTTTCGTGTCTGTGTTTGTGAGTGGCGTGCAAAGTGTGTTTGTGAGTGGCGTGCAATGTGTCTTTTGGAAGTGGGAGATGAGAGAGGTTAGAGAGAGATAGGGGGTTACTAGGGTTTTTCTTGATTTGTTAGTTGTTTCACGTGAGTGTAAGAAAGAGAGAGAGATGGGGCTTTTGATTTGTGGCCGTGTGTAAAAATGAGAGAGAAGAGAGGCGAGAGGGAGAGAGGTGAAGATGAGTGTTTAGAGTTTATTTTTTTGTATTATCGTGAGAATGAGCCTAGAGCCTATAGGGTTTGGCTGATGTCCTTTTTTATAATGGTGATCCTAGGGTTTATTTGTTTGTGCATGAGATTTCAAAAGGAATCAAAATCATACAAATAAGGGAGGTGATTAATTAGTTTATTAAAGGAAAGGATATTGTGTAATTTTGGTGGGGAATATTTTTACTTGGTGAGGGATTTATTTAAATTATGAAGGGATTTATTTAATTTAGGAATGGGATTTGTTTTGATTTTAATTGGATTTGATTTAATTTAATTGGATTTAATTTAATTTGTGACATGTGTTTTAAATGTTTTAATTATTTGGATTGGGCTTTGGTGGGCCCTGCGTGATGTGGGCGTGTGGCTTGGATGAATGGGCTTTGGATGGGTGCAGGGGTTTTGGGCCGAGGCTTAATATTTTAAAACAAAGATTAATCGGGCGAACCCAAGGCAAATAGCGAGTTAAATTTGTTGATGTATTTATTTTTAAATTTTTTCCTTCCGACGTCCGTTTCCCGCGACTTCCGCAACTTATCGGGTAGTGCCTCCATACAAGGCTCATCATTGGGCTTTCATGCAAAAATGCAAGTGTCTACAATTACCTTTTAATCTCTTGATATCCAAGCCTTTTTCTTTGAATTTTCCTTTGTTTCTTCAAGATTTGAACAAGAAAATCCTAGGCTAATTCTCTTTGAAGCTCTCGGCAATAGTGGGTTTTCATTAAGAAAGAAAGCAAATTTTTTTAATTTAAAACCCTTATTGCAGACTTAGTGAAGGGCTTTTTGGTCAATTTAAAATTTTAATCAAATTAAAATTATATTACACTTTATATTTACCAATCAAAATGGCACACATAAAGTATAATTAATTCATGCCATGTTGACCAATAATAATTGGACAAATTCCATATCAATTATGGAAAAAGTTTATTAATTAATTATTTAAATATTTAACAATTAAATATTCAAATAATTAATTAATATAATTATTATTATATATGTATTTTTATTTACAATAAATAACTAATACATATATTTATGGTATGTGTTAAAATCTCATTTGACGAATAATTAATGTGTATATAATCGTATTATGTATCAAATACAAATACACAATATTTATTATTGGCCAAAATCCCCTAATGCATGTGTTATCGTTTAACCGATTAAACGATCTGAATTAACTCATTTAATCCGGTGAAGTATTATGAATAATCTGTATTATCCATATCGAGTTGTCCAAGTGCTCAACGAGTACACTTCATATTGTGGGACTCTCTAAGTTTAGGTTTATCTGTCACGAAATCCAATTTCGTGTCCATAATCCACCCACTCATGGATTATGACGACCACGGATAATCTCGCTAAACTATACAAGCCGAGGTCATTGCATACGTATAATCCATCTGTCACAGGCTATCCGTATTATACCTGTGATATAGATGAAAACGTCAAATCTGTTCGGTATAATACAACCGACTTTCAATTTACGATCTCTAAATAACACTTGGAACTGATTTCTGAAGTTATACCACAGCCATGGATTTACTAGATCGTAAACACGTGAGGATGCTTATGCCCTGTACACAGGACTGACGGATCATATCTTAATATGCACTGGATATCATGAGCATCAGTCCACACCCAACGAACAGGCGGAGGTCTGATCATGAATAGATCGTTGACGTGACTGGCATCAAAGTGTGGAGGATAACTCATATATCCCACTGTGGTATCTCAAGTCGGAGGACCACTATGCTCGCTCAACTCGAGAAAGTTCCTATTGACGTTGGTGTACCATCTATCAGGAAACCTTCAGTGAGTCATTCAGTGTCTTATCAAATAAACACCTACATGTCTATACGAGTCTCCCGAGACTCATGGTTCACTTGGATAACCATCAGACCAAGTCACGATATACGATATGTACCGGTCTCAACGGATTTTACTAACCGACCCGTGTTAGTAAATCTTGACCAGAAACTTTATTTAATGATATACATCTTATAGTGCGCTTCCCAATGTCAATTACAAACTACGTTGTAACTGCGTACTATCGTAAATCCTAGGGTCTTTGTCTAATGTACACGTATCACTGAACCATATTCAGTTTCGATTTAATCGTAATCAGATATCTAATCGTAATTAGATCGAATAAGTGTATAAAAGAAAAGGGTGCTACCATTAAATTAGTAATATTATGGAAAATAACATTGCTCGTATTCATGAATCGGACATAAATACGATCCGGATTGGCACTCCGAGCACCAACCCTAACAATTTATCCGTGATTGACCCCTTTTTGTTTGCCGTTTATCTTAATGAATCATTTGCTTTTGAATTATTTCCTTTATGTTATGATCATTATTATTTCCATAGTCCATCACGCACGACTGTTTATTATTGACATTTATTATTGACGCTTTTCCTGCTTTTGGTTGTTTATTATAATTTTCATTATCGCATCTCGTATTTCTTAATTTAATATGCTTTTGGAATCACGTTATTGTGATTATTATTTTTGTTGGGTATGTTATTATATTTTTTATTCGCTTTTATGCATGAATTGTATTAAGACCTGACTATACCATTGTGTGAACCCGTACATTATACTGGCATAAGTAAGAGACCATTCTGAACCCAACGGTTTGAGGTCTTCCCTAGCGAGGGGTGAGTACGGCTATAAATCTTCCCATTTCACACTGGGTGGCGACTCCTTCATTCTCGATTTAGTCCGCCGCGGGCTAATCCGTATTCTTTGCAGGCTACGAGCCCAATAGTGTCGTGGTCGCCGAATATCATAGGCATAGCGGTAAACCTCATTTCGGTCCATGCAGCCCATATAATCCATGCAATCAGTCCATGCATAATCTTCCCAAATACGATAAAATATCCTTAGTTATGAGAGCATCAACACTTTCCAATTTAATGAGATTTTGGGATCTCATCCTTACCAATTTAACAAGATTTGAGATATTCTCATCGCCAAATTTATAAGATTTTATTCCCAAAATAATTTGATAATATATTTCCCAAATAAACATGATTTGTTTCCATATTTGGAGATCCCTTCAAATCATTATAAAGGGGACCAAGTCATCATCAAAGGGGGGCTCTTTTCTTTTTCTTTGGGGGATCACTGAAAAAACAACAAGAAAAAAAAAAGGAGAATCACGAAAAGAAAATAGAGGAAAAAATGACAAACAAGGAAAAATAACCTAAGAGGCAACCATCACCCCCACCATTCTCATCGTCCACCAGCGTGAAGCAGAAGAAGAGAAACCAGAACGTGAAAGCCGTGAACCAGTGAGCAGAGACCTGGATGTGAAAAGTCGTGAACCAGTGAGCAGAGACCAGGACGTGAAAAGCCGAGAACCAGCAGATGTAAAACAGAAATCAGACCTAGACGTGAAACCGGTGACACCACCGTGAGAAGAAATAGCAAACTAGCAACCAGAAATAGTGAACCAATAACCAGAAATAGCGAACTAGCAACCAAAAACAGCGAACCAGCAACCAGAAAATAGAAATTGGAAAACTCTAGACATGAGAAATAGGAGAAACCGAGTGAGAGAGAGAATCGAACCAAACCTTGAAACCAAACTTCGATCCTTCCAACAACGGCCTAACGCACTTCCGAGAAAGCAACTTAAAAGGTAAGACCCGAGGGCACCCTTACCATATTTATTTTTTAATTACAGACGATGCATGCCTAGCTGGACGTGAAATACGTCCAGCCGAGTATGCGAAGCCCTACATCAAAAGAATGGCCAAATCTCTGGCCATATTTCTTCTTTGGCATTTCGTTGTTTATTTTTATTTATTTATTCACTTTTATTGTTATTTTATTATTTCGCCTTTATTATGTTTATGTTTGTTCATGTTGATGATTATCTGTATCTACATGGTTATATTTTTTATGTCCGTTTACATTGCATTGATGATTATGTGTGTTATTATCCCTCACGGTATATCGGATGGAAACTCAGACGTAAATCCCGTAGCCGAATCAGAATGGTCGGTAGTGCGGTTTGTACTTGGCCAATTATCAACGAATGGCCACTACATTATTCCACGACTTGATGCATAAGGAGATTGAGGTATATGTGGATGACATTATGGTTAAATCAGAGACGAGGGCCGGACATATAGAAGCGCTGGAGAAATTCCTTCAAAGGGTCGATAAGTACAACCTCCGACTCAACCCCAAGAAGTGTGTGTTTGGGGTAACATCCGGAAAGTTGTTAGGGCATACGGTAGGAATGAGAGGGATAGAAGTGGACCTTGAAAAGATCAAGGCAATTACTGAGATGCCCACATCGAAGACAGAAAAGGAAGTTTGAGCTTTTCTCGGGAAAATCCAGTATATCAGTCGATTCATTGCCAAGCTAACATTAATATGTGAGCCCATCTTCAAGCTATTGAGGAAGGACCAGCCTGTGGAGTGGAATAGGAAATGTCAAGAAGTTTTTGACAAAATCAAAGAATACTTGGTTAAACCGCCCGTCCTGAAACCTCCAAGGCCGGGAAAACCCTTGGTGTTGTATTTGTCCATAGAACTCGAAGTGCTGAGGGCGATGATAGTACAGGCAGATGAGACAGGGGTGGAACATGCAGTCTACTACCTCAGTAAGAAGATGCTTCCGTATGAAGCCCGCTAACAAGAGGTGGAAAAGATCTGTTTGGCGGTGATATGGGCTTCCCGAAAGTTGCGTCATTACTTCCAATCCTACAAGATACAAGTGATAACAAAGGAGAATCCCCTAAAGTATTTGCAGTCAGTACCCTCACTGGTAGGGAAGTTGGACAGATGGTTGGTGTTGCTGACAGAGTTTGATATAGAATACCTCACCTCTAAGGTGATCAAAGGGCGAGCCGTAGCGGAATTCTTGGTATTAAAACCCATAGAAGAAGATCAGTATAAGTTTGAATTCCCGGACGAGGAGGTTCAGGCCATAACGGTTCAGGGGTGGAAAATGTATTTCAACGGGGCGGCGAATTACAAAGAAGCTGGAATAGGAATTGTGATAGTAACCCTAGAAGGAGATACCCTAACTATTGCCAAAAAGTTGGCGTTCGGAGTAACCAACAACATGACCGAATATGAAGCATGTGTCTTTGGACTGAAAGCACTAATAGCCCTAGGAGCTAGGGACGTAGAAGTTTATGGAGACTCGATGTTGGTAGTTCGACAGATGCGAGTGGAATGAGAATTGAAGGAAGACTGATTGAGACCCTACCTACTCCATCTCAGGAAGTTAGAACAGGCTATCCCCGACTGTAAATTCTAGCACTTGCCACGAGAAGAGAACCAAATGGCGGACGCACTAGCCACCCTAGCTGTAACTTGGGAAAACCCGGAAAAACTGGTAATGAAACCCCTTATGCTGACAACAGCTAGCAGACCCAGTAATGAGATATAGAGAATCTTGGAAGTAGAAGTCGACGATGGGAAGCCATGGTACTACGACATTCTGCAGCATCTAGAACGTGGGGAATTCCCAGTAGGAGCCGGCAAGAAAGACAGAATATCCATTCAGAAATTGGTTTCCCAGTATGTGAGTTTGATGTGAGAGCTGTACAAGAGACAAGCCAACGGCGTCCAGCTGAAATGTTTAAGAAAAGAAGAGTCTCAGAAGGTTATAGAAGAGGTGCACGCTGGAGTAAGTGGACCGCACATGAATGGATTGAATTTGTCTCGCAAGATAGTGAGACATGGATTTTACTGGTCACCATGGAAGTTGACTGCGCAAAGCTGGTGAGGCACTGTCACGATTGCCAGACACATGGTAACTTGAACCATCTACCGCCTACGGAATTGCACGGACTGTCGAAACCGTGGCCTTTCTCAACGTGGGGGTATTGACATGATTGGAGAAATCAGGCCGCATACATCAAATGGACATCGCTTCATAGTAGTGGCGGTAGACTATTTTTCGAAATGGATGGAAGCCGAGTCATACCATAATGTTACGGGGAAGCAGATGGCCAAGTTCATAGCCCGTAATATAGTATGTCGATACGGAATGCCACATCACATAGTGACAGACAATGGAGTCCAATTTCAAGGAGAAACAAAGGCGATGTTGCAGAAGTACGGGATAGGGCTTTACAAATCATCACCTTACAGGCCACAAGCAAATGGGACAGTGGAGGCGGCTAACAAAACCATAAAGAAAATACTAGCTAAGATGACAGAAAGTTATAAAGATTGGGCTGACAAACTGCCATATGCCCTGTGGGGGTATAGAACTTCAGTGAGAACGGCAACGGGAGCCACACCCTATGCTTTGGTTTACGGGATGGAGGTAGTGTTACCAATGGAAACAGAGATACAGTCAATACGGGTACTAGCAGAGGCATGATTGCCTGAGCAGGAATGGGCCTCACAGAGGTTCGAACAGCTAGCATTACTGGATGAGAAAATGATTAAGGCATTGTACCACATGCAGCTATACCAGAAAAGGTTGGCCCGGGCGTTCAACAAGAAAGTGCGTCCCACCAAAATCAGGGAAGATGATCTTGTGCTCAAGCTGTCGAAGCCATTTATAATGGACCCAAGGGGAAGTTCAGGCCCAATTAGGAAGAGCCCTACCTAGTCAAAAGGGTGATGGGGAATGAGGCAGTGAGACTGTCAGATTTGGAAGGGAATGAGTTCACCGAGCCCATCAACGTGGACAGACTGAAACAATACTTTGCATAAAAAAAAAGGCTCGTTGGGTTGAAAATCCATAAGGACACCCAAGCAAAATTAGAGCATGAGTGAGCAAGAAAAATGGTTAATTGTAAAATTCGTGAAGAACAATTAGCGACAGAGATATCCTTGCAATGCAGTTCATTATTTCCTGCATATGTACTAAGAAGTAATGCAAATGCCTTTATTGAAATAAATGTTCAAGATGTTCATAGATTGCATAAATCACAGCTAACCGGGAAAGATTAGAGTCAAGTAATTACAAATCATGTCTTTTGTTTCTTAGATTCTGGACCAAGATCAAGAGATTTAGGAGAATGAGTGTTGGGAGGTCCCGGGGCAGCGACGGGCCACGTTCGGCATTGAGACCATTTGGTCTGGAAATGGTCCAAGAGGCGGCGAGACAGTGGCCCACTTTGGAAAGTGCGCTGTCTAGGGACAGGGTGATGGATACACTCATATTATCGAGGAACCCTGGCGGAAAGATAGAACGAACTGGAGTGTAGGCCGGGAAGAGGTAGAGGTACGCAGTGCCTGAGGAAATCCACGGTGACAAGACTAAGATGCCACCAAGGACACATCCACGTGATGTTTGCAGTAGTAAGGTGCAGCAGCCACTCGTGCCATTCTGCATAAGGAAGGTTTTTATTCATTAAGGCCCGAGAAAGGTGGTGACGAGGGCCATAAGAAATAAAAACATGATCCGGAGGAGGAACAATAAGCCTTAACTTCTCTTGCAACCTGATCTGAAAAAAAAATATATAAAATTTTAGCTCGCTGGGTTGAAAATCTGAAAAGGCCACCAAGGTAAGATAGAGCAATCCGCTAAGTTGAAAATCTGAAATGAAAACTCAGGCAAAAGATAGAACGAACCTGCAAAACAAGGGGACTCCCAAAAACCGGATTACAAGATGGTGCTTTATCCTGTCTAAACCATGAAGTGTCTCGGCCAAGATAACGGGGAAGGATCATGACCACATCAGATTCCCTCGATGATGTTCAATAAACGATAGTCGCCTCTCGTACTATCACAACCCACTAAAAGGTATTGGGCCAAGATACAGAATAAGACTACACTCCTCCAGGGACAGGACCCTACCTCTATCCTGGAAGAGACACATAAAAGGACATGTAACTTAATGGACGAAGCACAAGGCATTATCTTTTCCGCATCTTCAGGATAGTAAAGGAAAGCTTCAGAGGCTTCCCGATGGTATTGACATTGGAAACGCGACATCGCTGGAAGGGTACTAGGAGAAAAATGCAAGCCGAGAATCGCAGCAAACTCCTCAAGGAGATGGCATATTTCGAAATATGGGAATCAGAAGACATGATTTTCAGTATCCCAAAAGGACGAGACCGCTTTCAAAAAGACGTAATCCACCTTGACCTGGTGCAGGTAGCGAAGAACGGAAAGCTGAGCCAGGTCTGGGGATGACAAGTCTACCACCCGGCGAATAAGGGACACAACGTGATCTTGAGCCATGAGACCAAAGAGAACTGAGCAATCACCGGAGGAGAATTGGTAGAAGGAAACTGTAAGCAGGCCAAGGGGGCGCCCAAAGCTTCTTATAGGCAAATGGGCACCAAAGGCCAAGAGGGTTCCTAAAGGGGTGAAGAAAAACCTCTAGCACAATGAATGCTTAACCAAGGATGACATCAAGCCAATAGGACAAAGAAACCCCATCAGAGTAAGGAATTCATCCATGCATACATGCACACATGTTGCATACACACAATTTTTTGTTTTGTGTTCGCAGGCTTTGTAAAAAAAAAAAGAAGAAGAAAGAGGAACTTCGGGAATGAGGACGAGCAACTCCAAGAATAGAGAACTCATCGGGAATGGGACGAGCAACTCCAAGAATGGAGAGGAACCTCGGGAATGAGGATGATCAACTCCAGGAATGGAGAGGAACTCCGATAATGGAGAACAACCTCGGGAATGAGGACGAGCAAAGAGCCTCGAGAATGAGGACGAATTAGGGGTTGAAGTGCCTCACCATCATCAGTTCGACAGTTCATGAATGAATCCTAGGGTCGAGGCCCACATTATCAACAGTTTTGGGAATGAATCCCATGGTCGAAGCCCACATTATCAACAGTTTGGGAATGAATCCCAGAGGTCGAAGCACCTCATCATCATAGAAAAAACTCCCCGGTGGAGTCGCCATCTGTAGGAGCGAAACAAGGTTTACCGCTATACCTATGATGTTCGGCGACCATGACACTGTTGGGCTCGCAGCCCGCAGAGAGTACGGATTAGCCCGCGAGGGATTAAACTGGAGAATGAAAGAGTCGCCACCTAGTGTGAACTGGGAAAGATTTAAGGCCGCACCCACCCCTCGCAAGGGAAGACCTCAAACCATTGGGTTCAGAATGGTCTCTTACTTATGCCAGTATAATGTACGGGTTCACACAATGGTATAGTCAAGTCTTAATGCAATTCATGCATAAAAGCGATAAAAAATGTAATAACATACCCAACCAAAATAATAATCACAATAACGTGATTCCAAAAGCATATTAAATTAAGAAATACGAGATGCGATAATGAAAATTATAATAAACAACCAAAAGCAGGAAAAACGTCAATAATAAATGTCAATAATAAACAGTTGTGCGTGATGGACTATGGAAATAATAATGATCATAACATAAAGGAAATAATTCAAAAGCAAATGATTCATTAAGATAAACTGCAAACAAAAAAGGGGTCAATCACGCATATATGAGTATTTCCCGAGTGGCATGTGGAATTGTATCCCAAGTACAAACCGCACTACGTCCATTCAGATTCGGCTACGGGATTTACGTCTAGGTTTCCATCCGATATACCGTTAGGGATAATTACACACATAATCATCAATGCAATGTAAACAGACATAAAAATATAACTATGCATATACAGATAATCATCAACATGAACAAACATAACAAAAATAAAGGCGAAATAATAAATAAAACAATAAAAGTGAATAAATAGATAAAAATAAACAACGAAATGCTAAAAAAGAAATGTGGCCAGAGATTTGGCCATTCTTTTGATGTAGGGCTTCGCATACCCGGCTGGACGTATTTCACGTCCAGCTAGGCATGCATCGTCTGTATTAAAAAATAAATATGGTAAGGGTGCCCTCGGGTCTTACCTTTTAAGTTGCTTTCTCGGAAGTGCGTTAGGCCGTTGTTGGAAGGATCGAAGTTTGGTTTCAAGGTTGGTTCGATTCTCTTCTCTCACTCGGTTTCTCCTCCTTCTAACGTCTAGGGTTTTCCAGTTTCTATTTTCTGGTTGCTGGTTCGCTATTTCTGGTTGTTGGTCGTTCTGTTTCTTCTCAAGCTGGTGTCGCCGGTTTCATGTCTAGGTCTGACTTCTGCTTCACGTCTGCTGGTTCTCGGCTTTTCACGTCTAGATCTCTGCTCACTGGTTCACAGCTTTTCACGTCCAGGTCTCTGCTCAGTGCTCACTGGTTCACGACTTTCACATTCTGGTTTCTCTTCTTCTGCTTCACGCTGGTGGACGATGAGAATGGTGGGGGTGATGGTTGCCTCTTAGTTTTTTTTTCTTTGTTTCTCCTTTTTTTTTTTTTTCGTTTTTTCCTCTATTTTCTTTTTGGTGATTCTCCATTTTTTTATTGTTGTTTTTTCGGTGATCCCCCAAGAAGAAGACGAAAAGAGCCCCCCCTTGATGATGACTTGGTCCCCTTTATAATGATTTGAAGGGATCTCCAAATAGGGAAACAAATCATGTTTATTTGGGAAATATATTATCAAATTATTTTGGGAATAAAATCTTATAAATTTGGTGATGAGGAGATCTTAAATCTTGTTAAATTAATAAGGATGTGATCCCAAAATCTCATTAAATTTGAAAGTGTTGATGCTCTCATAACTAAGGATATTTTATCGTATTTGGGAAGATTATGCATGGACCGATTGCATGGATTGCATGGGCCGATTGCATGGGCTGCATGGGCCGATTGCCTGTCCGAAGCTAAGGTTTGAAACCGAGGCTGACTGAGCGAATCCGAGGCTGGCTAGTGAGTTCGAATCCGATGATGTGCTAATTTTGGAGGTTTTCCTTCCTTTCGGTATTCGTTTTTCGCAACTTCCGTAACTTTTCAGGTAGTGCCTCCATACGAGGCTCATCATCGGGCTCATGCAAAAATGCAATGTCTATATAAACATTAATTAATTATTACTTTATTAAATAATTATTAATGTATTAAATTACTAAATATTAATTTATTCTTTTATTAAATTGATAAATATTATTTTATTATTAATTATTGATTAATTATTAATATATTTGATTTATTATTTATAAATTAATATTAATTAATTACCTTTGGGGCAATATTATAATTTCTCATCAATAATGAGAATGAGAATCTTATTCCCATAAGATGGTGGGAATGAGACTCTCATTCCCAACTCCCAAATATATAGGCCTCACTTCATTTTTATTCTCATTTTTTATTTAATTTTAGAAAATAAATAATTTTAATGGAAATAATTCACATTCCTCCATTCTATTACGTCAAGTAAATAAAGATATAAGTAAACTACTTCCTTTTAACTCTCTTCAAATAAGAAAATTGTACTATAATTTGAGACTTCCAAAAATAGAAAGGTGGCTTAAATGTTTTAGGATCCGGATCCGAAACAAGTAAACCGGTGATCAGTCGGACTCTCCGTTTACATGTCCAATTAATTATTTCTCAAAGTAATAAATGCAATGCGTTCTCTGAGAATATTTTTATTTCAATATTTTGGGAGAGAGACTGAGAGCTAATCAGATCAAAGCGAAGTGAATCAAATGACTCGCCAAGCCGTGGCCAAGCTAATCGGCTCGATCGCATCTCGCAAAATCTCATCTTCTTCTTCGGCTTCCCTTTACAGATTCTCGTCGGCGGCGGCGGCGGCCCACTCGAGACACTATGGGTCGGCGGCGGCATCGTCTCAGCCGGCAGTTTTCGTCGACAAAAACACTCGAGTAATATGCCAAGGCATCACGGGAAAAAACGGCAGTTTCCACACCGAACAAGCCATCGAATACGGCACCAAAATGGTTAGTTAATACTCATTAATTATATTTTTACCCCTGTAGTTGTATGCGTAGTTATTGTTTACGAAACTGCGGCGTTTTAATAGGTGGGTGGCGTGACGCCTAAGAAGGGCGGAACGGAGCACTTGGGGCTTCCTGTATTCAACTCGGTTGCTGAAGCCAAGGCTGAAACAAAGGCTAATGCTTCGGTTATTTATGTTCCTCCACCGTTTGCTGCTGCTGCTATCATGGAGGCTATGGAGGCTGAGTTGGATCTTATTGTCTGTATCACCGAAGGAATCCCTCAACACGATATGGTAATTGGTTTTACTGGGTTAAAATTTTTAGATGCTTTCTCAACTTCATAACTTAGCTTCCTTGAAATTCTTGTTGAAACCTCACTTAGGGTATGTCTGTATCTGTTTTTCTTTTGCTTAATTTTGGAAGCACAGCAGCTAATGTGTTTCCTAAATACCGACTTGGATTTTGCTTGACAACTAATGATTCAAAGCTATAAAACATCAATTCCTAACATACCCATAATCAGTAAGAGATTACTGGTATTAACTATTAACCTTGTTATTGGATGTTGGATGACAATATTTGTTTCTTCTTATTGATATACGATCCATTCTTTAGCTCCATCGGTAGTGCGAAAGTGGGGTTGACGCTAATATTTGTAAATTTCAGGTACGAGTGAAGGCTGCTCTCAACAGGCAATCTAAAACTCGGCTGATTGGTCCCAACTGCCCTGGCATCATCAAACCTGGAGAATGTAAGATTGGCATTATGCCTGGGTATATTCATAAACCTGGGCGTGTTGGAATTGTTTCTCGATCTGGTACCTTGACCTATGAAGCAGTAAGTCTCAATTTTCCATGTAACTGGGATTGTGTTGAATGTTGATGAATCTGTTATGCTGTTGAATGGATAAAGTTTGTTTTCATTGACATTTTTGTTGGTTTATTTACTTGTTTCTTTTACTTGGTGAGAAATGGTAGCTTTGATAAGTGATATATGCTATTACTATTGCAGTTGCTTGTTTATTTGTGCTTTCATGTGCAATCACATTTTTGCATGTATGCTTCTCTATATTGGTGAACTGAAAACACTGGGGATGTGCACGTGTTCTTTTTTGAATTGAAAAGAATAGCTGGTTCAACTATTTCCCTTGTAATGCCATCCCAAGTTTATGTTTCTTTTATAAAAAATTTTATGATATGCTTGTCGTGGTGGTATTTCTTGTGAGTTGTGACTAAGTTCCGTGTGCAACTGCTGTTTATTGCTTTTATTTTGTATTTACTACTGTTAATGTAGCGGGGTGGTTTTCTATTCTCTATGTGGGGTACTCGATATTTTTCATATACCATATCTGACTTCATTCTATAGAAGGATCAGTACTGACACTTCTGGGTCAAATTTAGGATTTTTGGTCGTACATAAGAGAGATCTTGGTGGTTGTTTTATTGTTATGTATCTCTACGGTCATGGTAGAATAGTGGTAGTCTGTTAGACCCTCTAATATTTGGCCCTACAGCAGTGCCATCACAGCCCTTGCAATGCACTACAATGTACAAAGCCTCGCCAACGCAGCCCCGTTTTGGCCTAGCAGTGAGCTACTTCGCAGCAGCTATTCTCAGCCCTTAGGCACGTCTTTAGCCACTTAACCAATATACTTCAGAGGTTAATAACATCGAGAATGTGGCTAAATCCATTAGCAGTGACGCCCCAAATCACTCAGCAGTCGCTTGGTAAAAGTCCTCAAAGGTGGCGCCAACATTGCTCAACCCAAGACCCTTCTTGGCAACAATTTAGGCCACTGCAATACACATTATTCACTGCCCAAATCAGGCCTGCTACAGCATGCGGGAATAGTGTTTATTTCCTTGCCAAGTAAGGAAACGTCTTGGGCTAGAAGACTTGCTATTCAAGGAATCCTAAACAAACAAGGTTTCCTTGTTTGATCTTGACTTTTAAGGCCTTATTGGATTAGGAGATGGCTAAGGATTCCTATTCCTACTCAACAACTAATTGAAGACTCCTTGTTACACAAGGAGAGGTCCACACACCAAAGAGGAGGAGGAAGGGGTTGGAGTCCAAGTCCAAGTAGGAAATCTCAAGACCATATCCTATATGGAATTGAAGTCCTAATCGTCTCCCAATAAGGGAGGGATTGGTGTGTGGGAGGGCTGACACGAATCCAACCACTTAAGGAACATTAGATGTCACGGTCAGAAGTATGGTAGACTCTTTGCAAGTGCCAACAGGGCCAATCACACGACAAAGAGCTAAGAAGATCAGAGACGCAATGGCGGGGCCAACACAGAATGCCATGGTCGAGTGTAACAGACAACTTCAGGGCATATTGGCGTTGCACGAGAGCTTCAATGGAGTGGGTCCAAAGCTATTTCACGCAATGTTTAAAAATACGTGGCGGCGCCTCGAGGTGGCCGACCATTGAGGCGTGAGGCGGACCGCCTCGAGGCGGAGAGGCGGGCGCCTCGAGGACAAAGAAAATCTTTGCAAATCCCTAACCTTATGTTGAAGAATCTTTACATAATGATTCCAACCAACTTGTTAATTAATTGATACAGTCTATTCTTTCTAGAACTATTATTGATTAATTTAGAGGGAAAATAAATAAATAAATAATTATATGAATTTGTTACATAAAAAATATTATTAGACTCCAAATAGCTAGCCAATGTTGGTTGGAAGACAGATCTACATTCAATTTATTTGACAAGATTTGAAATTGTTTATTTTTTTATAAAGTGTTTATATATATTTCCATTTTTTTTTTTGAAAATTTTAATTACATAAAATAGCAACAGAAATTTAAACTTTCAAGATCTAAAAATTGTATTCAATAATTGTGTTTCTTCTATGAGTCATTTTGGGGTCCATATATTATACAGCTACAAATTATTTGAGGAAACTTGGCAGAAACATGACAGATCAATAAAAAATTAAAAAAAAAAAAAAGTATTGCGCGTGAGGCAGCTGCCTCAAGCCGCCTCACTCCGATTTGCCGTGAGGCGGTCGCCTCACTACGGGTGAGGCGGCCGCCTTGGAAAAACCGAAAGAGGCGGCCGCCTTTCACGTGGCCCAAGTCTTACCAGAAGACGCGCAATAGCCAATTTTGAAGATATGACCTTTATTAAGAATTTGGCCATTTTATGCCTTATATGTAATTCGGTCAAATGGGCTTGTATTTTGACTTTATGCTTGACATGTTGACTTTAGTTATTATTTGTAACTTAGTTAGCTTAGCCATTTAGGTTAAGTTAGATTATAACTAAGCTAGTTAGTCAAAAGGACCGATTAGGCATTTGTAGATTTAATGCCATTTTTGTTGACTTTTTCCCTTGGATATTTTTGCTACTTGCACGAATATCTTAAGCTTAGATAATTGTATTAGTTAGTAAATGACTAGTAAGGGTTTGACCTTTATGTAGCTTTTGGGTAGTTTTAGGACATTTTGGTATTTTTACCTTTCAATGGCATTTTAGTAAATTTGCATTGTATTATATATTGTAAACTTTTTCTTCCTTAATGATCATATCACCATTTTCGAAATTCTCTCAAAAGAATGGCTATGGCCGAAATTTAAAGCTTAAGGGAGGGATTCCCCTTTGTTCAAGCTTCGACTTATCTAAAGCGTGACAACCTTAGTGGCGTCTTCGTGCTAACATAACACAACAAGGTATCATCTTAAAGGTTCTCAAAGACAAGTTCTTTGTGGGTCTTTTTTGTGGCATTGAAAGGGTTTTGTTCCATCAAAATCAAATTCGCGGTTCTTAGGGTTCTATCTGTTGCTTGGGGTTTGCTTGACCTTAATCATCCAAGTGAGTTTCTCGTCATTTGGCTTCTTTTTTTTTTTTCGCTTTTCAGGTCACTTAGCTCATAAAAAAATTATAAGTGTTGACCGGTTAGGAGTTCGGTATGGGACCGGTATGGTTGCTTCCCGGTTTCAGTAGCTATGTTTAACTAAGAGGTTAGTCAGTATGGAGTCCGGTATGTAGTCTGGTATAGACTAGCCCTGTTCCAGTAGCTGTGTTTGGAACAAGTTGACCGGTTTGGAGTCCGGTATATAGTTCGGTATGAAACTAGCCCGGTTCCAGTAGCCATGTATTCCCCAGGTTTACCGGTATGGAGATCGGTATGGTTTTTCCCGATTCCAGTAGCCGTTTCAAGGGTGTTTTATAACCGGTATGGCGACCGATATGTTTTCTCCCGGTTCCAGTAGCTATGTATTCCCCAGGTTTACCGGTATGGAGATCGGTATGGTTTTTCCCGGTTCCAGTAGCCGTTTCAAGGGTGTTTTATAACCGGTATGGAGACCGGTATGTTTTCTCCCCGGTTCCAGTAGATCTGTCAAGAGTGTTTTCTCACCGGTATGCTGACATAAGGCCGGTATGCCTGTCACAAACTAATCAAAATAAGGAAAAACACTTAAGAAACACAAAAGCCAACAAAATCTAAGAATCTAGATGAACATGTATCTTGATGACCAAACACAAAATAAAGACTTAATGAAAAACACAAATAAAGGATAGAAAATCATACCTTGGAACCCTAAGCTCTGATACCAAATGACGAGGAATTCACTTGGATGAAACCAACGTTGTTAGAGGCGACCAGAGGCGCGCCTCGATGCGAGAGGCGCATGAGGCGCTGCACGTTGCGCATCACAGGGGCTGAGGCGACGCGATTCTAGGGAGGCGCAGAGAGGCGGCGTGAGGCGGCGTGAGACGAGAAGGCGCTTGAGGCGCGTGCCTCATGGAAAATCGATATATTATTTAAAGAATTTGAAAACCCTAATTTGTCCAATGCTGTCATTGCTGTATGCCAACTCTAAAAACCCTAGATTCATAATCCATTGAAGCCGACGACTCCAGAGCAGCTGACGATCTCACTGCCGAATACGCCGCCGCCGCCTCCGACTCCGACTCCTCAGCTTGAAAGGTCCGTTGATTTCGTCGTCCTCTGTTTTTTTTTTTTTTTTTGTAGTTCATCCTCTTTTGTTTGGCTATTCTTCTTTCTTCAAAAACCCTAGTTTGAGGCTCTAATTTTTGTATGTTTAGAGGCTCTGATTTTTGTTTGGCTATTCTTCTTTCTTCAAATTTGTCCTCTGTTTAGACTTTAGAGGCTCTGTTTTTTTTTTTTTTTTTTTGAGAAAGAAGATACAATTAGCATTTGACTTCATTTATATGAAAATATTAAAGATCAAAATATAAACTTTTAGGTTACATTTGAGTTTTAATCATAGCTCTTGAAATTTTAATTGATTCAGTTTAGTATTTTGAAGTTAGTTCAGTTTAATTGATTCAAAATATATGTTATGAGTTGTCGAGTTGAATATTTACTTTACAATTATCCTTTTTTTTCTTAAATTTGAAGTTTTTTAATTATGCATATTGTCAAATATTATGAATATGACAATTATATTTAATATAAAAGTAGACTATATATGAAAAAAATTACTATATATTTATTATTTTTTTTACATTTACAAGTAAATTATGCATATATTACAAATTTAAAATTATTATTAATAAATGTGCGCCTCGTGTCTGTGAGGCGCGCGCCTCGCGCCTCGCTTTTCTGGCTCTGATCGCCTCGGTGCGCCTCTCGCCTTTAACAACCTTGGATGAAACAAAACCCTTCCAAGGCCACAAAGAATTTGTCTTTGAGAACCCTTAAGATGATACCTTGTTGTGTTCTGTTAGCACGGAGACGCCACTAAGGTTGCCACGCCTTAGATAAGTCGAAGTTTGAACAAAGGGGAATCCCTCCCTTAAGCTTTAAATTCCGGCCATAGCCATTCTTTTGAGAGAATTTCGAAAATGGTGATATGATCATTAAGGAAGACAAAATTTACAATATATAGTGCAATGCAAATTTACTAAAATGCTCTTGAAAGGAAAAAAGACCAAAATGTCCTAAAACTACCCGATGTCTACATAAAGGTCAAGCCCTTAATAGTATTACTAACTAATACAAATATCTAAGCTTAAGATATTCATGCAAGTAGCAAAAATATTCAAGGGAAAAAGTCAACAAAACGACATTAAATTTACAAATGCCTAATAGGTCATTTTGACTAACTAGTTTAGTTATAACTTATAATCTTAACCTAACCTAAATGACTAAGCTAACTAAGTTACAAATAATAACTAAAGTCAACATGTCAAGCATAAAGTCAAAATACAAGCCTATTTGGCCAAATTACATATAAGGCATAAAATGACAAAATTCTTCAAAAAGGTCTTATCTTCAAAATTGGCTATTGCGCGTCTTCTGGTAAGACTTGGGCCACGTGAAATAGTTTTGGACCCACTCCATTGAAGCTCTCATGCGACGCTAATATGCCCTGGAGTTGTCTGTTACACTCGGCCATGGCATTCTATGCTAGCCCCGCCATTGCGTCTCTGATTCTTAGTTCTCTAGCGTGTGATTGGCCTTGTTGGCACTTGCAAAGGCTCTACCATATTGTTGGTTGTGATATCTAATGTTCCTTAGAGTGGTTGGATTCGTGTCAAGGGCTCTATAAATACTCTCCCTACACACCAATTACAAGCCATGGATTAGAAGGATGAACATCTTGTTGCTTATGGAAGCCTTGTGAAGAGCCCGAGCAACAAGAACGTATCCATATAATTTTCCCATCTTGTATAGTTTTTCACTCTTTTCTTTAGTTTAGCATCTTAGGGTTGTAAAGATTCAAGGATTGTTTGGCCTTGATAGAGCAATTCGTTAATCTATCAAGGAGGATCTTTTTTGCAATACATTGAATAAAAGGGTTCAAATACACCATATCTCCATCTTTCTTTTCTTTCTTTTTATTTTTTTATTATTCAAGAACTCATCAAGATCCAATCTTGGGGTCTTGACTAATCAAGAATCCTAAGCAAAGATAACTCACTGCCTTAAAGACATTCTTGAGTCAAGAAAAGGTGCCAAGGGCACGAGCAAACAAGGGTGAGATAGCGGGGAATTGGCTAAAATTAGGGCTTGTGATCGAGGTCCCTAACACAGTGCCATTAGATTTGGACTAGATTAGCTTGCAAGACCGTTGGCCTGGACCCAAAGACCAAATTGGTCTTGTTTCTAATTGGACTGCATGGGTTAATAAAGTCAAGCTTGACTATCCGTTGTGTTTTTGTTAGCATTATTTGCCAACGACTATCCTTGTGGACTTGCTGCCAAAGTGGCTTATGGGAGCCACTGTGACATTGGTGCTTGACAACCTATCCTGCGGTGTGCCACATGTGTACTGCAAAGCCCCTTGCCAACACGCAGTATGTATAGACGCCGGGCTCTATGCTACCAAGCAATAAGGAAATAAAGTTGTGCCTTAGCTTTAAGCTACTGTCTTTGGTTTGATGGTAAGCTCTTGATCCTAACAATTTTTGTTAAAATGTTCAATATGGTGACCAAGGTTAGATGGCATATTTTAAATCTTGTTTATCATACTTATTCGTGTTATTTTCCTTGTCTCATGAAGGATGAATTCAATAATTCAGCTCTTTACGAAAGATAAGCAATATAAACCCAGGTATACTCTATAAAAATATACGGTCAAGTACATCTAAGTGGTCCCCACCACAATGTATTAAAAATTTGATATAAACAATAAAAACTAGTAGTTATACTCCTTTTTTTAATAGCTTAGCTGGCTAACCAAAAGCCCAATAACCGTTTTTTTTTTTTTTTTTTTGCATAACGGTGACGGCTAAGCGGCCGAGTAGATGGTGCAATGAGATCGAGTTGGGGCCTGAGTAGTTTAAACGGCGACTAATTGCTGACCGTTACCGGATCAATCGATTTAATTGAAAATCGTTCATTTAGGTTTTCGTAAAAAATTGCCGATTTTTGGACTATTTTCATAATGACTCATCTCTTCCTCCCCCCCCCTTTTTTTTTTCTTCTTTTTTAGAGATTTTAGTCATATCTCTCCACTTTATGATTGTATAATTTTTTTCATGATAAATAAATGATTTTTAGTGATTTTTGGATAATATTGAAAAATTAGTTTTAAACATTTTTCATCTATCATGTGAACTGTCAACTTTACCCTTCTCAATTAATCCCCAAATATTTTCAATTAACAAATCATTGAAAATTGAATTTGCTCTGAGAGCTATTTGCCTTGGATTTCTGATTGAACTGCCCAATATATATGGCAAAATACTGGGCCATTTTGCCATGCCCAGTTTGGGCCCGAAATTTGTCGAGCCGGGCCCAACAGAATTTTTTTAAATTTTTTTGAATACATAAATATTTTTTTGATTTTTTTAATACTGAAAAATGAAAAAATTAAGAATTCCTATGTTTTTATTGTTTTTTTAATTAAACTTTAATTTTTTTTGGTTATAAATATATATTTTTAGAAATAAAAATTAATTTATATAATTAAAAAAATTATTTTTTATTAATAAAATTCGGGCTCGGGCTTTTTTGCCCAACCTCGCCCGAGCCCAGGCCCTAAAAAAGGCCCTCAGGCCAGGCTCGAGCGGGCTTGACAGGCTTTTGCCATCCATATTGCCCAGGTTGGGACTGCAAATGAGATCGAGGCACTTCGCTATGCCTGGATCTCCGCCAGGCGCAGCGGCCAACGCCTCTGCCTTATGTATGCGGCTTTCTACGACAAGCAGCAATGCGTCCAATTCCCAAATCAATAATCAACTTATACTTGGATGTAAATCCCGTAAATTGATCAAGGAAATTATGGTCAAAATGTCAAATGAGGGCCTAAGGTGTAAAAATTCTCGGGACAAAATGTAAGAGAACTATTCAAAAAGGGAAAAGTCGCAAATATCCAATAAAAATATAAATTTGTCCATTGAAAGCTTGACACGTGTCAAGATTAATTAATAAATGTCCCACTCCCCCTCTCGTTTTCTCTAGAAGCACATCTTATCTTCCTCCTTTTTTATGCTATCAATCTATTGAATTTCTTAGCCTCAAATTTTTTAGTAAAGAACCTTGATCTGAAAATATTTATGCTGACATAAAGTTGACTTCCATAGTGATTATGATATGTAACTCAATGCATTATCATTTGCTTGTGGACAAAGAGAGAGATCAACTTAACTAATAGAATGGTTTTTCGAGTATAGGCTCTTGAGAGAGTTTGTGTAAAAAGGCTCGAGGATTTGGCGATGGCGAGACTCAATGGAGTGAAAAGTTTTGCAAGTGAGAGAGAGTGATTTTGTAGCAAATGGATCATTGTTAATGTGGTCAAGAATTATGAAAATGATTTCTTTTGTGAGAAAATCAAATGGGTTGCTGAGTTGATGTAACGATAAGAGTGTATTTGGGGAGATTATTGCTTAAAAGAAACGAGGAAGATGAAATGTGAATGAGAGAGAGAGAGATGGAGATTTATTAAGTGATTTTGACGGTGTCAAGTTTTCAATGGATAAATTTAGATTTTTATTGTATATTTGCAACTTGGCCTCTTTTGAGTAGTTCCCTTATATTTTTTCCTAAAAATTCTTGCACTTAGGCCCTCATTTGAAAAGTCAAAATTTGACATTTTGGCTGTAATTTCCTCAATCAATTTATGGGGTTTTACACATACATTTCCACATTTTTATTGGAACTTTATCTGGGCCTAATGCTTTCTTGTTCTTCATCTTTTTAACTCGTCTTTTTCCTTGAATCGTTGGATTCTTCGGTAAAAGGCATAATTCCTATTTTTTCTGAGCATCTTAGTGTTGGGAACAAAATGTCAGACAATAAAGCACCAACACTCCCAAAAAATGAGGGTAGCGGAGATGAGAATGCTTAGATGGATGTGTGGGTGGATTAGGAAAGACAAAGTTAGAAATGAAGTAATTAGGAAGAAATTGGGGGTAGCACCGAACCGATTGATAAAAATATGAGAGAAACAAGGCTAATATGGCTCGGACATATCCAACGTAGACTTGTAAGTGATCAATTGAGAAAATGAGAGCAAATGGTGCTGCCATACATCAAGCGAGGAAGAGGAAGACCTAAGCTAATATGGACAAAAACCATAAAAAGAGATTTAGGTTTTATGGAGATTGATAAATCAATGATCTCAGATAGAGCACAATGACATAAAAAAATCCATGTAGCCGACCTCACTTAGTGGGAAAAGATTTTGTTTGGTTTATTTTAGTGTTGGGAAATGAAGAACTATGCGCAGCGGAAACTACAAAGTT
>SKCR01039764.1:0-127381 GCA_019454045.1 Zanthoxylum bungeanum
TGAGTATTCACACATATTTTATGCTTATATGTTCTTGGGATTGATCTTAGATACCCAACATATACAAATATCTAGATATTTTTATTTCATTTAAAGCTTACTTTAATCAACTTGCAATTTGATTATTACAACTTTAATGAAAAATCAATAAGTCAACAAAAGCAACTTAAAAAATATAACACTTATATTAATTAGGTCATGGCCGAAATTACAAAGAAAAAGGAATAAGGATATTTTCAATTTTAACTTATTAAAATAAATATCCAAGTAGTCAAAACTATTTTGACAACCTTTTCCTTTAATATATAAGTAAAACAATATACACTCTAATGATTTCCTAACTATATCATTTGGTAAGATTTTTATATTTTAATTACTTTAATTATTGAACAATTAAATAATTAATTAATTAATTAAATACAAATATCTCAAATATATGTATTATATTTACTTTAAATTTCTCAAATACATATATCAATGATATATGTCAAATATCATAATTTGACAATTAATTAATGTGTATTTAATAATATCAAATAATAAACACAAATAAACACTAATCAGGAAATGACAGTTCGACCCCTAATGCATGTATCTTTCGTTTAACAGTTAAACGATCAATAAATAATCACCATTATTTATAATAGTCGCCCTAGTACTCTGCGAGTATATTTCATTTGTGAGACTCTCTAGATTAGGCATATCCGTCATGAAATCCAATTTCGGTCCATAAATTACCCACCCGTAAATTATGACGACCACAGATAAACTCGCTGAATCATACAGGTCGGGGTCATTGCATACATATAATCCCTCTGTCACAGGTATCTGGATTATCCTAGAGATATATATATATATATATATCGATATATAATATATATATATATATATATATAACGTCAAATCTCTATAGGTATAATCTCGTGACGTATCTATTAGAAATCTCTAAATAACATTCAAAACTCACTTCCGAAGTATTACTATGGCCATAGATTTAACAGATTGCTAATCACATTTGGACTACCTATGCTATGTACACAGAAACTGACGGATCCTATCTTGACACACATGGATATCCTGAGGATCGGTCCACACCCAACGAACATGCGGAGGTCTGATCTAAATAGATCGGTGACGTGACTGCCATCTAAGTGTGGAGGAAGTCTCATACATCCACAGTGGTATCTTAAGTCGAAGGACCACTATGCTACTCAACCCGAGAAGATTCTTATTGAAGTTGGTGTACCATCCATTAAGAATCTTCGGTAAGTCATTCAGTGTTTATCCACTATAAACACCTACATGTCTATGCGAGTCTCCCAAAACTCATGGTTCATTGGGATAAACCATTGGACCAAGTCTCGATATACGACATCTACTGGTCTCAACGGATTTAACTAACCGACCCGTGTTAGTAAATCTTGATTAGGAACTTATTTGATAATATATTTCTAGCAGTGACACTTCCCAATGTCAATTACAAACTACTTTGTAACTGTGCACTACATTATATATTATCAGGTCTTTGTCTAATATATACATATCACTAAATCAGATTTAGTTTCAATCTAATAGTAATTAGATCGAATACGTATATAAAAACAAGAGGTGCAACTACTAAGAAAGTAATATTATGGAAAAAAAAAAAAAGATGCCCGTATTCATGTATCAGACATAAATACGGTCCGGATTGGCACTCTAAGAACCAACCCCAACAATTTCTCCCACTTGCTCTAGTGCCAATCCACGGTATCATATGCACATCTTAATGTGTATCTTATGCACATGGCCCTCAAGAGCTTTACCTAGCACTCAAGAGGTAGGCAACAAGAATAGGTCTGCTATGACATATTGAGTTTGTCCAACAAACCCAATTATTTCCTTTAACCAGCATCATTTATATTTTGTAGAACCTAAGTTATACATTAATATGACTCAGATGCGGCATCAATATTGTGCTTCAGCTACGGAGTTGTCCAAGTATTTTGGATCAAATCCTAAATACTATGTAGACAACCGCAAGCACAATACCAATGTGAAAACTTCCAATTTATAAAGTCACTATGCAACTTCATAAGTTTCATATAATTCTACTCACAGAGTAAAATCCTCTGTGACACTCTCACTGCATATTTTCTGAATCTTTATGATGTAGACTGTGTAACGTTATAATTAGTCTCAAAACTAATATGACCATAATGGTTGCAGACTGTATTCTCCATGAATTAGAAACTCGTTCTTAATATCTCAAAGATCAAAAAGAACATATTTCAAGATCCATCCTATGGTCTATAGGATATCAAAATAACTCGTAACAATTACGATTAAATCGATATCTATAATCGCACATAATAAAGTATTTATTATGTCATCATCAAATGATACATAAGATTGATTAGACATTCTAATCATATTTCTTTCGAAAAATGAATCATCCTTATGAAAGATGAATACTATATTTAAGACACACATTAACTGCCAAACAGTTATACTAACTGTCATACAGATAGTCTTATTGTGTCCTTTATTAGATCATATCTAATGCACGAATAATAGGAGTATCTCACAATCTCTTAGTTTTATATCTTATATAAAACTTATATCGAATATAACAGAGACTACTCCCACTGCTTTCACGGAGTACAGAAGACTTAGGTAAACATTTTACCTCACAACATCTCATTATTACCATAATAATGATAATGTCGTTAGGATATATAACACTAGAAAGAAATTTATACGCTCCCACTAACTCTTTTATCATATATGTATTCTCTATACTTTGATAAAATTAGACAATCTGACTGATATCAAAATTAGAGAACACAGATTTCCGGAAGGCTCACCCGAGTCTACAATAGGCTCTATAAACTAGTATACCAAATGGAAATTCAGCAGAACATAAACTCTAGGGCCATTCCAGAATGTACTCTTCAAACAAAGAAATCACAACTGATCTCTTATCAAAGAAGTCATTCAAAAATGCCACTTTGTATTCTTTAGCTAAAATACCCAATTTAATATCAACATTAACCAACATATCTTAAATTGTTCAATCAATGTGACTAGAGACAAGTTTCCTCAGAATCTACAATAGATTACTAAGTATAACCTTTCTCACTGTCATAATGTAAAGGTCAAACCATTAATCAGCTCACATTGCTTTTACTGCGCAAACCATTAGCATATTTTATTAACTATTCATAATGAAAGCTTAATCAAGTTCAAAACTTGATCGTAGTAAGCTTTGAACAATCATAGATCTATGGTTCAATGGTAATTTCTGAAATCGATATCAAATATCGCTCCTACTATAAGTTATAGGATAATTTTCTTCGATAAGAAAACAATAGAATCATTAAGTATCAAATACTCGTAAATGATTCTAACATCTTTTTGGACTTATACGGAAGATGTCTAAGGGTCGTTTCATCTTATTAATTACGTAGTTCCAATTATAGTTTATCATTCTCACATTTGACTTCAATAAGTCAAGTCTTTTTCTACAATGATTAACATATGATGTTACGCACCAAATAATAAAACAATTTTATTACTTAGGATCGTAGGAAAGATATTCTATCAAATAGAATACAATATTCTATAAAATAGAATAAATGATAAACTCTTACTTGTACCTCCAAGGTGCAAGACCTTTCAATTATATAACCATTATACAAAAGAAAGATTCAAATCTCACATTTTCAAGATTCGAATTTTTACCTATACATATCATATACGCAACTGTAGAAACTAATGGAACATTAATTAAAAAGGATGAATTGGTGTTGCTGGAGCATATCCCCAAGAGTATTTAAACTAATTTGGCAACACTCAATATCAAACGAATCAAATCATATAAGATTCGATTACTCCCACTGACTAATTCCATCAAGATAGAATCGTGGAAGAATTTATTGAGTAAGAATCATATTCACTGAATAATCTTAGAACTAATTGCCATAAATTCATACATTTGATCATATCAAATATCTTTAAACAATTCAAACATATGTTATGAATTTTAAGGACCAAGTTTTCAAAATTTCAGATTGAATATCTTTGAACTTTTCAAAGATGTTCGATCTGCGTTTCATCAGAACAGATTGAAAGTTCTTGAATCTTTCAAGACGTTCAATATGTGTTCTTTCATAAACATGTAACTAAGTTATGACAATTCATCAACTAAGTTATAAAATAAAGAAAACTACCCTAAGCAATGATTATTTATTTAAACTACATACATCTAATGTATCAGTTAAATAAATCTTATACTCCAATGACAATCATTGGTTAAATGAGATTTAATCACATTCCCGAATACAATATTCATTAAATAGATAAGGATATGTGGTGTGATCTCGTATCAGACCATCCTTTACCATACGGAATAAGCATCTAATGCTAAAGTGATGAAAACTCATAAAGCACTGTTCTAAATTATTTACTTTACCAAACCATTTCTTAATGTTTATCTCTACGTTAATGACATTACTAGTTGTATAAAATATATAAAAACTATATAAAGAACAAGTAACTATCCAATAGTCGCAAGTTCTGATATCAAATATCAAAACAGTCATTAAAACAATATTTTTAATAACCAGACGAGAGATCCGATATCCAATACCTATAGTTGTCATTTGTGAGAATCATATTTTCTATACACAACTATATGTATCTCATTTCAATAGCTTTATAATTTTTTTCAATTATTAACAACAATTTGCAAATAACTGATTAGCAAAATGTGTCAGACACATTACCTCAGAAGGTAACTAAAGTAAGAAACGTCATTATCAGAATAAACAAATACCTAATGGGGTTTTCTTAATGCCAGTCAAGAATCTCGAGAAATGAACTTATTCGTGTCAATTTTTACTGCACAAGAAACTATTCTCTCTACAGAATAATATCCTAATACGGATATCTATATAGATTATCTATCATGACTTAGTAACTAAGTCACTAACCATCTTGATTTTTCAAGAAAATTGGAACAACAGTTCCCGATGGTTTAGACTAATCTAACAATATCCTAGTCTAATAGTATCTAGAACTTGTTCTAGATTAGGAAACCATAAGTCAAGTCTGAAACAACATATTAAAAATATGTAAGCAGTGAATTAAAATTTAATTCTATCTACTATAGAATAAAGAAAATAAACAGGCGACAATTTTCATAATATTACACACTACTTAAGTTATGGAATATTTCAAACTTAGCAGTGCCTCCCACTATTTTACGTAATATCGTAATCCCCAACAAAAAATGAGAATTCAATAATTAAATCCAATTCCATAATGGGAAGTGGACCCCATGAATATATTTCGACTCACAGTAGTGGCACGGCCTCGCCTATGTATATTCACAGGAAGACAACTCATTGTCAATCACACTCATTGTGACTCCGGTTTTGGTTCTGACTGTTTCTTGTTGTGAGAGCTTTGGCACGTTCACAAGAGGCGTATCAAGGTTAAACTCGTCAATGATAAACTCAAGCTACTTGTGTAACCCTGACATCTTGGGCACGTTCAGGATTCCACTTTCGCTTGAATTTATCTAGTATCTAATATACATCCGGTATAAATAAATTTCTATCGACTACACCCTCACAGCAGTGGCACGTTCTCGGATGTAGTCACGGAAAAATATTCATAAACTGTATTGACAAGACGGACCAAGAAACAAGTATCTATATACTAGTTACTTTAAAACCTTATTAATTAGGGACTTTCCGCAAAAGATGCTTTTACTTTATTTAATCTAATCAAATAAGCACATGCATGCATCAAGTAAAGATTAAATTAAAGATGAATTAAAAGCTTAATCATATTAGGGTGTCCAGAATCAGACTCGCTCTGATACCATTTTGAAGGGGATTTATGGCGGAAATCCGGTAACGCAACGGAATAACGGAAAATCAAAATTTTCCGATTTTAAAATTTTTATTGGATCAATTAAATAAACTTATTTATTTAATTACCCAATTATCAAATTCTGAAAAATTACACAATAGATCAAATTTCCTTGTAATTACCGAAATGCCCCACAACTTTGCAAATTGATCATTTTAGTCATAAAATTGTCAAATACAATTTTGGATGATTCTAAATCATTTCTAAAATGATTTCCAACAAGTCCAACTTTTCAAAATCAGATTGCAACAAAATCCCCAATTTTAGTCTAATTGCAGAGAGCACCCAAATTTTTAGGTTAATTATAATTTAGTCTTTTTTTGTTCAAAACATGTCAAGATCAAATCCAATCAACCTAAAAATTTATATGCATCATATACACACTATAATACATCACATATATGAAAATCCCCAAATTTGGAATGGGTTAATAACCCTAATTTTACAATTTCATCAAATTGACCGATTTCACCAAATCCATTACTTTAATTCAAACTTTACAAGACCAAACAAGTCTCACCATCATGAAACAACTCAAGAAAAATTTTAGGTCATTAATGAGTGGCTTAGCAACTCTAGAATGGCAACTTGATTATCAAATAATCAAAAGAGAGCTTATGAACCCATTTCAAGCTCACTTTGAAACCATACATGCAAACATCTTTCATACAAGTTCATAACCAATTAAAACATAAACTATTAAGTAAATAGAAAAAATCAAAGCAACACAAGATGAAGCTAAGCATGTTAGAAATATTTTCTATGTTGAAGACTTTAAAGAAAAACTGACAAAAACAAGATATTCCAAGCTTTATTCTTTAGCCTCCAAGCCTTTTTTCTCTCAACTCTATTATGTTTATTTGGTAACTTATGAACTCTTAAATCCAAAAAATGAAAAAAAAAAACAATATATACCTCCACCAAAAAGCCCTTGGCCGAAATTAGGATGTATATACAAATATCTAGATATTTTTATTTCATTTAAAGCTTACTTTATTAACTTGCAATTTGATCATTACAACTTAATGAAAAATCAACAAGTCAACAAAAGCAACTTAAAAAATATAACACTTATATTTAATTAGGTCATGGCCGAAATTACTAAGAAAAAAGGAATAAGGATATTTTCAATTTTAACTTATTAAAACAAATATCCAAGTAGTCAAAACCATTTTGACAACCTTTTCCTTTAATTATAAGTCAACAATATACACTCTAATCATTTCCTAACTATATCATTTGGTAAGATTTTTATATTTTAATTACTTTAATTATTTAACAATTAAATAATTAATTAATTAATTAAATACAAATATCTCAAATATATGTATTATATTTACTTTAAATTTCTCAAATACATATATCAATGATATATGTCAAATATCATAATTTGACAATTAATTAATGTGTATTTAATAATATCAAATATTAAACACAAATACACACTAATCAGGAAATGACAGTTCGGCCCCTAATGCATGTATCTTTCTTTTAACAGTTAAATGATCAATAAATAATCACCATTATTTATAATAGTCGCCTCAGTGCTTTACGAGTATATTTCATTAGTGAGACTCTCTAGATTCAAGTATATCCATCACGAAATCCAATTTCGTATCCATAATTTGCCCATCCATAAATTATGACAACCGCAGATAAACTTGTTGAATCATACAGGTCGAGGTCATTGCATACGTATAATCCCTCCGACACAGGTATCCGGATGATCTCAGAGATATAGATATAAACGTCAAATCTCTATAGGTATAATCCTATCGACGTATCTATTAGCAATCTCTAAATAACATTCAAAACTCACTTCCGAAGTATACTATAGCCATAAATTTAACAGATTGCTAATCACATTTGGACTACCTATGCGATGTACACAAAACTGTCGGATCCTATCTTGACACACACATGATATCTTGAGGATCGGTCCACATTTGGACTACCGGTTGGGAGTACGGAGTAGCCCGCGGGAGACTAAACCGGAGAATAATGGATTCGCCACCCGGTGTGAACCGGGACAAAGATTTAAGACTGCACTCACCCCTCGCAAGGGAAGACCTCAAACCGTTGGGTTCGGAATGGTCCCTTACTTATGCCACTTGTAATGAAACGATTTGTAATAATTTAACCAAGCCTAAGCAACATTTATTTCCAAGGATAATTTACTCCTAAGTTCGCATGCATAAGTACGAGGCTCATATCTAAGTTCACATGTAACGCATTTTCATATTTGCATACAACCTATTTGCATATAATCTATGTCCAAATTTGCATACAACCTATTTGTATGTAATCTATGTCCAAATTTGCATACAACCTATTTGCATGTAATCTATGTCCGAATTTGCATGCATAATGTTGAATTGAAACACGGCAAGCATACAACTTCATGAACATGTTGAATGGATGAATGCGGAAGCATAAGTAGATAACTACCGTGTAAACATGCATCATGGAAACGAACATGTAATCTTGTGAACATAATAAATGACTAAATGCGAGAACATGAACAATAAAAAAAAAAGGCAAATGACAAAATGAGTAACCATGCATGAGGTGTGATGAAAGATGGCCTGTTTACCGTGCGGCGTTCGTGCGGCGTTTGTAACCGCGTTCGAATGGTAAATAGAAGGTTCGTGTTCGAGTAGCGTTCGAACAAACTGAGACAGAAAACATGCGTTCGTGCGGCGTTCTGAAACGCGTTCGAACGGGGTTACAGCAGTGACCTCCAAAATACAGTAAACAACATGACACATACGTGAACGGATGAATAGATGACACCTAATAAATAATAACGGGCTAAAAGGCGTGGCAAAGCATCGTGGTAAAGGATTTTAACCCCTCGACATGGAGGACCTTTAATCAACTTACTAAGCCCATTCGCTAATAACATAATGCCATATAAAAATAAAGACAATGATATCGGACTTTGTATACCAGATTGAACACATCTTATATTCAACCGAATATACGTCATCCGCGCGGCGAAGTATCGTGGTAAAGGATTTTAACCCCTCGACATGGAGGACCTTTAATCCAACTTACTAAGCCGATGCGCTAATAACATAATGCATATAAAAAATAAATACAACAATATCAGACTTTGTATACCGATTGAACACATCTTACATTCAACCGAATATACGTCATCCGGTGCGGTGAAACATCGTGGTAAAGGATTTTAACCCCTCGAAATGGAGGACCTTTAATCCAACTTACTAAGCCCATGCGCTAATAACATAATGCATATAAAAATAAAGACAAAAATTTCGGACTTCATATACCCGATTGAACACATCTACATTCAACCGAATATACATCATCCGGTGCAGCGAAGCATCGTGGTAAAGGATTTTAACCCCTCGATATGGAGGACCTTTAATCCAACTTAATAAGCCCATGTGCTTCATCTCATCATTACACAAACAAATAACATGCAGAAATTAAATAGCGGATAGTAAATGAATCATGATAACATAAAACAAAATATGCACCGTTTACTCAAGTGGTACATGGAGTTGTATCCCAAGTACATACCAATGTAGAAGGTTTGGACTTGTAGCCACTTTGCGATCTCATGGTGAGGACATTTCCGGAGTAAATCTTTGAATCTTTCCCACGCTTCACAAAGGGAATCTGAATCTTGTTGCACGAAGGATCTGATGTCATTCCTCAACTTTGCAGTTCTGGCTGGTGGAAAGTACTTTGCAAGGAATTTGGTGGCTAGAGTGTTCCAAGTTGTGATGGAACCTGCTGGTAACGAATGTAGCCAAGCTTTAGCTCTGTCTTTCAAGGAATATGGAAAAACCCGCAGTCTCATTGCTTCTTCAGCTGCTCGGTTGTAATTGAAAGTACCGCAAACTTCCAGGAAGTTGCTGATGTGGGAATTAGGATCTTCAGTTGCATTTCCCCCAAACTGTACTGACTGCTGAATCATCTGGATGCATGTTTTGATGTCACACGCATTTACTGGTAAAGGAGGAAGTACAATACAGGAAATGAAGCCGTCGACCACCGGAATGGTTCTGTCTCGAATGGGTATCGGTGGTGCAACTTCCAAAGGTTCAGGTTCCATGTTGACTAAAGCTTCTTGGCCTTCTCGCCTTTCCCTTCTCAACTGTCTGATGGTTCTTTCAATTTTTGGGTCAAGCGGTCAGAGTTCAAGCTTCTGGTCCGTCTCATGTAGTTTCTGAGAACCTGAAAAACAAGAAAACAAAACAATAAGTAAAAAGAATTAGATACAAGTAACGTATCTAACCCCTAAACGAATAGTGAAAGAAATAAGTCCCCGGCAACGGCGCCAAAACTTGACCGGCGTAAACACACACGTATAACGCAAGCGCACGTATCGTTCAAGTAGTATAAAAATATCGATCCCATGAGGACTTAAAACCTTTGGCTTAATTTTTGTATGAGGTCAAATGTTTACAAGTATCTAACAGATTGATTGTTTGCTTTGGTGGTGACTTTAAAACTTAAAACAAGTAAATAAAATTTCTTGAAGTAGATTGAAGAAAATTCAAATTTATAAAACTATCCAGGGTTGTGAATCCTTCCAATCTATTAAAGATAAAGTGGTTATCTTATAGTTGGGTAATTTATTAATTTATTAACCTAGAACACTAAATTATGTAAAAGCCTCTTCCGATGGTCGATTACAAATACCTAGTATAACCAATTGAATTATATGTCTATGTCAACCAAATTACCTGGATTCATTAAGTTAAGTTCCAATTATGGCTAACCCCGCCCGACAGGTATATTCCTATCCTGTAAGGAAATCTATTAAAGGGTTATATATCCTCAAGGAAGATCGTGGGCTATTGAGTCTAAGGTCTTTAACCTAAAATCCCTTTTCCAAGTTCATTTTAAGTTTACCTAATCAATTTTATTAATGGCCAGTTAATAAAATCATTAAGATTAAGACTCAATAAATAAACTTTTATATTACCCAAGCTATAATCTAACCCCTTATAAACTGGTGATATTGGATTTCATCACAACCCCAGATAACTGGCTTAGTTACGATACATATTTACGGGTAGTAAAAATTTAAATAAAATAAAAGACATAAAGTAAAATACTGAAAATTAAATACTGAAAAGTAAATTGCTGAAAAGTAAAAAAAGTAAAAGTAAAAAGTAAAAAAAATAAAATAAAATTACTGAAAGTAAATTGCTGAAAAGTAAATTACTGAAAAGTAAATTACTGAAATTAAATAAAGTAAAAGTACAATAAAAGAAAATGATGGGGTTAGAGGATCAACTTTTATTACTACTATTTTAGATATCTCCCTTAATATAATATATTAACTTTACGTGATAATTACCAACCAGCCATAAAGGCGGTATCCTGATTAAGTCAAATTAATAATTAATTACCAACCGACCAACCAGGCGGTATCCATACTTAGTCAGGTAAAACCAATTTATAATTAATCCAACCGGCCAATATAGCGGTATCCTCATTAAGTCAAGTTTTAAATAGTTTATATATTATAATTATGGAGATAATCTAAATAGCAATAATAAAAGCTTTACCTTTCACCCCAGCAAAGGGGAATTACCTCCTCATTGCTTGAAAAATAAAAACTGCAAAAGTAAAGAAAGGAAAGGATTGTGCGTAAAAGTAAATTGCGGAAAGTAAAAACTGAAAAATAAAGAAAAGAAAGTGCGAAAGCGGAAATTAATTACTGAAAGCTGTAAATAAACAACAAGATACAATCTTCTTATTTATTCTTTAGGAATTTCAAAGAAGAAAGTATGAATTTTACAAATGAAATGGCTTGGTATTTATAGGCAAAATTTGCCTCCATCAAATCATCCATCAAATTCTCCACCAAATCCATTATTAATTGCTCCACTAATTGCTTATCATGTGTGGTGATGATTTGATAATTTTATTATTTATTTATTATTATTTTTTTGCTTTGAAAATGATTGAAAATGACTTTAATAATTACACACAACACACTTCTGGATGGTTCATCAATTTCGGTCATGAAATCTTCAGAATTAGAAAATATCTTGTCTTACAAAGTTGTATATCTTTGAGTCTTCTTTAATCTGGAACTTGAATCAGCTCAATCCGATTTCGGAGTAAAACGTTATGCCCAAAATACGACAGATGTGCAAAACTGAAATTCCAAAACTGCACTTTTCAAAAACGCCCTTTCAAGTTTCCAATCTCCAAAATTAAAATATCAAGTCCATAATTGCCCTTATTTGACCCATATTTCGTCCTAAATGATTTCATTGAGACCCGATATTATTTTATCTGCAAAATAAACTAAAACACATCAAAACGTTCATCAAACCCGAGAAACTAAACAAAATATTAAGTTAAAGGGGCGGTAAATATTGATATATTTTCCGCTCATCACACCCCCAACCTAACATTTTGCTAGTCCTCGAGCAAAACAAAAAAAAAATATAAACTAAGCCACTTTCGTAGGGATCACGGTTGCATTTAGCATATACAACAAGCCTTTAAACCCCTAGGTGTCCCTAGTGGACGAGTTGTAGTCTCGTGAGTGTTTACAGAAATGATACCCACAAACATTTTACAAAAGTAAAAAGGTAGTAAAACTAATACACACAAAAGCAAAAAGACAAGAGAAAATAGAATAAAGAAAGTTAGTAACTAATCAGGTGAAACTTCTACTCCAAGTTGCTAGTTGTTTTGTTTTTCTCTAAATTACCGAATAAGTAAATTCTCCGATTATATTTACCATTCTCCATATACACAGCCAACAAAGTATTAATCAATCTCATTTTGCCCACAACAGTCACAAGTGTAGTTGATAAGAGAGTAATATTTTTGTCCTAAAGTTCTATCAGATTTCACACCTTTTTTATGGCAATGGAATAATTTTTCTGATTTTTTCTTTGATTTTAGATTTTTTTTTATATACAATATCTTCCTTCTATGTAGCGAGTGTTAGTCGGTGACTCCCAAACCAGTTGGCTTTAGGGCACCAGGTGTAAGACACCCCTACGACTTAATTACTCAGACTTTAGATATATATATTTTGCAACATCTTGATCCATGTAGCGAGCTTTGGGCCAGTGACTCCCAAACCAGTTGGCTTTAGGGCACTAGGTGTTAAAACACCCTTACAGACTTAATAACTCGGATCTCAGATTTTTTTTTTTGTACTCCATCACTTTCTGAGATGCTTCCTCCAATTAAACTAGAGCACTGAATATTACAAACTTTTCAATTATAGCTCATGTCCGTATGTTACCTGCATGTTGATAATATCTGCTAACTGAGCATATGAAGATCCATTTAGTCAGTTTATGGAGAATTCACAAATTAAATAATTTAAAAGGAAATAAACAAAAATTAACTTGTTTCGAAATAGGTTTGAGATACGTCTCAGGAGTGGAAACTCCTTACTCAGCTATCTCTTACCAATTTCACCTTTTTAGTAAAATAAAAACACAAAAATTTTTGTAATTTTTGAAAAATTTTCAAATTTTTTTGTATTTTTCGAAAAATTTGGACTAAAAATAAAAACAACACACAACTAAAAACAAGGTACTAGTCAACTAATTCCCTCCCCCAAACCTAAATGAGACATTGTCCCCAATGTCTTAAACAGTAGAAGAAGAGTTTAGAAGATAATACCTGGTTAGCTGAAATTCTACAGAAATTAAAGGTTAAGATCCAGATTAATCCGACGCCTCTTACCACGATCGTCCTCGGACCAATTTATCTTTGAAAGGATAGGGTCAACTTGTGGTTCATAGGCTAAGAGTTGGTCAATTAGATCCGGAGCAGTTCTGGCAGTATAGAGAGTTCTTTCAAAGTTTTGACACGAACCCATTTCTCGGGCATCATCAAGAAACACACAAAGAAAATCATAAAATCCATCAACGTTAAACAGCCCAATTGGTTTCTGGTGTATGTTCAAGTTCGCCCAAGATAGCACTATAAAAATTTCCTCAATGTACCCAAGCCACCTGGCAAAGCAATAAAAGCATCAGCACGGTTAATCATTTCTACCAGTCGTTCAGACATACCTGGCACGATCAGTTCCTCTCCGTTTGATGATCCAATAAGATTTGCCTCTGCCAAGGGTTTTGGGATGATTCCTAAAACGTTACTGCCTCCTCCTGTACGGTCTTTGAAACGATCCCCATTAGTCCAAGATTGCCTTCGCCATATACTAAGTGCATATTTCTTGCAGCTAAGACTCGACCCAATTCTTGTGCTGCTTCTACGTATTGTGGTTTAGTACCAACACTACTACCGCAAAACACACAGATGTTTTCAACTCGTCTTCTTGAAGTGGCTTCCATGTTTTACTCTAGATGTCTTCAAAAGTGCAATGATGAGTTAAATTTATAATACCTGAAAAGGGTGAGTAAAATAATAGCACTAGTACCTGCCAAATGACAATTATTAGTTTAACAGTAAAATAAATCGTGATAGTTAAAAAGGTCTGGATCCTGTCGGAGAAAATAAAAGAAAACAACAAAACAAATCACAATTATCGGGAAAAGACAAAGAGATATAATATGTACAAGAAAAGTAGCGGCTTGATTGACGTCTATACGTCAGGGACAAGCTTCCCATCCAATTTTCTTATAAATTGGCAAACAGGGTCTTTTTGAGTCAGATTCCGAGACTTAACTGTTGTCTTTCCTTTTGGAATTGTGCGTATAACACACGAATCTCGTGATACACACATCCACTGGGATGCGTCTCAAGAGTTTTAGATATGTCATCCAAAGACTCCTTACTCAAGCCATCCCTAATGAAGTTAATCTTATCTTCGCGGTTATCAGACACCATTCCTAAAGAACGACAACGAGTATTACAAAACATGTGCACATTTATAACAAACACACATTCTTTGGCTCTTCTCTTTTTAGCATAGGTGCTCCTTCCTAAGCACCAGACAGATGTGAAATAAAAGAGTCAGAAGACTCACCTGCCAATCAGACCCGTGCTTCAATAATCCAACGAATGTCAGTAGGAATACCTTTGATCATCAGTAGTCTCATCCGTTCCAAGCGAGCTTTGTAGACTTTCATCAGAGATTTTTGAGGGAGAGAAGGAAATTGCTTGTGAAGATTTGCGAGAACTTCTTCCATCCTGAAATGTCTTAATCTGCAAAAACTAAACACACAAAATTAAATCACACCAAATCACAATATATACAAAAATTGCATGGGTTGCCTCCCTGCGAGCGCTAAGTTTAAAGTCGTCAGCTAGACGTGACTTCTCGAACGTTAAGCTGGATCTGAAAGTGTGACACTTTCTTTTTGTCGCTCAAATGATTCTCCCCAGTAGTGCTTGACACGCTTGTTTTTAACCTTGAAAGTTTGTTGGAGTCAGGATCATGTATCTCAACGGCTCTGTCTGGTAAACCTTGGTGATCACAAATGGACCTGACCACCGTGATTTTGGCTTCCATGGGAAGAATTTCACCCTTGATTTGTTTAACAGTACCTTCTGCCCTGGTTCCAGTTGTATGCGCACTAACTTCTCATCATGTCTTTCCTTGCCTTTTCTTTGTACAATTTGGCATCCTCAAAAGGCTGTATGTGAAATTCCTCCAATTCGTTGAGCTGGTGGAACTTTTCTCTTCTGTTGCTTGTAGTGCAAGAATAGGCTTCTTCAGTACGCAGTGCGCTTTATCTTCAGGCTCCACAGGTAATTGACATGCTTTAAGTTTGTCAGTAGAACTTTGTCTTTCATCAGAGTTCTGAACGGTACTTTATATCACATCAAGTCTGAAACATTCCTCTTCTTTTCATCATCTGGGAAATTCATGGCTTGAAAACATTGAATGTTACTTCTTGGTCTTGTACCCTCATGGTTAGTTCTCCTTTTTGTACATCAATAATGGTTCGACCTGTAGCCAAGAATGGTCTCCCGATGATGATTGGCACGTCTGCGTCTTCCTCCATATCAAGGACAATAAAATCTGCTGGGAAAATGAATTTGTCAACCTTGACTAGCACATCTTCAACTACGCCTCTTGGAAATACGAGCGTTCTATCAGCAAGTTGTAGAGAGACTGAAGTTGGCATTGTTTCTCCAATCTGTAATTTCCTGAAAATAGAAAAAGGCATCAAGTTAACACTCGCACCTAGATCACAACAGCCTTACCGAAGTCATGTTCTCCTATGGTGCAAGGAACAGTGAAACTGCCAGGATCTTTCAACTTTGGAGGAAGTTTTCTCTGAATGATGGCGCTGCATTCTTCTGATAATGCTACTGTCTCATAATCTCCCAATCTCCTCTTTCGTGAAAGAATGTCTTTCATAAATTGGCATAGCTGGGCATTTGTTCCAACGCTTCTGCAAATGGAATGTTGATATGCAGCTTTTTGAACACCTCCAAGAATCGAGCAAATTGCTTGTCCAGTTTATTCTTCTGAAAACGCTGAGGAAAAGGTGGAGGTGGAGTGATTTGTTCTTTTTCCTTTGCTTCTTTTTCCTCCATCTGTTGCTTTGTTTCTTTTGGAACTTCCTCAGCAGTTGTTTTGGCTCCAACATCTTTGTTTATTTCAGTACCGCTTTTTAACATGATGGCATGACACTGCTCCTTCCCCATGTTCATCGGATTTGGTTCAGTGTTGCTAGGAAGGTTACCTGGCGGTCTGTAACTCTGAGCATTGGCCAGTTGTCCAATTTGATTCTCCAGTGCTTTAATGACTGATTGACTTTGAATTAATGCTGCTTGGGATTGAAACATAGCATCATATCTTGCTACTTGAGAGTCGTGTTTTGCTTCTATCTTTTTCAAGTGAGTCAACACTTTTGTTATTCCTGATTCATTTGTCTGCTCCTGGCCTTTGTTCTGTTGTTGGAATTCGGGTGGTGGGTTGTTCATTTGCCCTGAATTGTTGCTCCATGTGAAATTGGGATGATTTCTCCTCCCTGGGTTGTAGGTGTTGGAATATGGATTGTTCCCCTGTCTATTGAAATTGTTGACATAATTCACCGTTTCTTTATGTTGGTTGAAAGATTCTGACTCAGGTGCTCCTCCAAATGGTGAACTTGTGGATCCACCATTAACTTTCATGTTAAGAGTTTCCATATTTTTGCAAATCACATCCATCTTGGAATTCAGTGCTGTGTTGGCTCCAACTTCATAAATTCCTGCAATTCTTTGAATCATGCTCCTTTCTGTTGGCCACAAAGAATTGTTGTTGGCCATTTCTTCAATTAAGTCTCAGGCTTGATCTTCTCCTTTTGCCATTAAAGCTCCTCCAGCAGCAGCATCAATTATGGTTCTCATTATTCCAGAAAGTCCATTGTAGAAGGTTTGGACTTGTAGCCACTTTGCAATCTCATGGTGAGGACATTTCCGGAGTAAATCTTTGAATCTTTCCCAAGCTTCACAAAGGGATTCTGAATCTTGTTGAACGAATGATGTGATGTCATTCCTCAACTTTGCAGTTCTGGCAGGTGGAAAGTACTTTGCAAGGAATTTGGTGGCTAGAGTGTTCCAAGTTGTGATGGAACCTGCTGGTAACGAATGTAGCCAAGTTTTAGCTCTGTATTTCAAGGAATATGGAAAAACCTGCAGTCTCATTACTTCTTCAGCTACTCGGTTGTAATTGAAAGTACCGCAAACTTCCAGGAAGTTGCTGATGTGGGAATTAGGATCTTCAGTTGCATTTCCCCCAAACTGTACTAACTGCTGAATCATATGGATGCATGTTTTGATGTCACATGCATTTACTGGTAAATGAGGAAGTACAATACAGAAAATGAAGCCGTCGACCACCGGAATGGTTCTGTCTCGAATGGGTATCGGTGGTGCAACTTCCAAAGGTTCAGGTTCCATGTTGACTAAAGCTTTTTGGCCTTCTCGCCTTTCCCTTCTCAACTGTCTGATGGTTCTTTCAATTTTTGGGTCAAGCGGTCGGAGTTCAAAGATTATGGTTCGTCTCATGTAGTTTCTAAGAACCTGAAAAACAAGAAAACAAAAACAATAAGTAAAAAGAAATTAGATACAAGTAACGTATCTGACCCCTAAACTAATAGTGAAAGATAAATAAGTCCCCGGCAATGGCGCCAAAAACTTGACCGGCATAAACACACACGTATAACGCAAGTGCACGTATCGTTCAAGTAGTATAAAAATATCGATCCCACGAGGACTTAAAACATTTGCTATTAATTTTTTTATGAGGTCAAATGTTTACAAGTATCTAATAGATTGATTATTTGCTTGGGTGTGACTTTAAAACTTCAAACAAGTAAATAAAATTTCTTGATAGTAGATTGAAGAAAATTCAAATTTATAAGACTATCCAGGGTTGTGAATCCTTCCAATATCTATTAAAGATGAAGTGGTTATCTTACAGTTGGGTAATATATTAATTTATTAACCTGAGACACTAAATTATGTAAAAGCCTCTTCCGATGGTCGATTACAAATACCTAGTATAACCCAATTGAATCATATGTCTATGTCAACCAAATTACCTGGATTCATTAAGTTTAAGTTCCAATGGCTATGGCTACCCCCGCCTGACAGGTATATTCATATCCTGTAAGGAAATCTATTAAAGGGTTATCTATCCTCAAGGAAGATCGTGGGCTATTGAGTCTAAGGTCTTTAACCTAAATCCCTTTTCCAAGTTCATTTTAAGTTTACCTAATCAATTTTATTAATGGCCAGTTAATAAAATCATTAAGATTAAGACTCAATAATAAACCTTTATATTACCCAAGCTATAATCTAACCCCTTATAAACCGGTGATATTGGATTCATCACAACCCATATAACTGGCTTAGTTACGACACATATTTACGGGTAGTAAAATTTAAATAAAATAAAAGACAAAGTAATACTGAAAATTAAATACTGAAAAGTAAATTGCTGAAAAGTAAAAAAAGTAAAAAGTAAAAAAAGTAAAAAAAAAAGTAAATTATTGAAAGTAAATTGCTGAAGAGTAAATTGATGAAAAGTAAATTACTGAAAAAAAAAACTGAAATTAAATAAAGTAAAAGTACAATAAAGAAAATGCTGAGGTTAGAGGATCAACTTTTATTACTACTATTTTAGATATCTCCCTTAATATAATATATTAACTTTACGTGATAATTACCAACCAGCCATAAATGCGGTATCCTGATTAAGTCAAATTAATAATTAATTACCAACCGACCAACAAGGCGGTATCCATACTTAGTCAGGTAAAACCAATTTATAATTAATTACCAACCGACCAATATAACGGTATCCTCATTAAGTCAAGTTTTAAATAGTTTAAATATTATAATTATGGGAGATTAATCTAAATATCAATAATAAAAGTTTACCTTTCACCCCAGCAAAGCGGAATTACCTCCTCATTGCTTGAAAAATAAAAACTGCAAAAGTAAAGAGGAAAGGATTGTGCGTAAAAGTAAATTACGGAAAGTAAAACTGAAAAATAAAGAAAAGAAAGTGCGAAAGCGGAAATTAATTACTGAAAGCTGTAAATAAACAAACAAGATACAATCTTCTTTATTTCTTTAGGATTTCAAAGAAGAAAGTATGAATTTTACAAATGAAATGGCTTGGTATTTATAGGCAAAATTTTGCCTCCATCAAATCATCCATCAATTCTCCACCAAAACATTATTAATTTCTCCACTAATTACTCCACCAATCCATTATTAATTGCTCCACTAATTGCTTATCATGTTTGGTGATGATTTGATAATTTTATTATTTATTTATTATTTATTTTTTTGCTTTGAAAATGACTTTAATAATTACACACAACACATGTAACGACCCGGTTATTTTAACAAGATTGTGTAAATTTATTTTCGCTTGTGAGGCCGCGTCCGAACGCGGGGTCAATTTTTATTATTAAATGGAACTTTTCGATAAATTAATTATAGTTAGTAATAATTAAACTAGAGGGATAAATTGATAATGCCATACAAGTGAATAAAAAATTCTAGAAGTTCCTACACTCTCTCACACGTGACACACACACATTTAAACAATTATCACCACACATGTTTATAATACACACACGTGTATTATGTATTCACCACACACCTTTAGTTTACACGCACACAGCAGCAAAACAGACACACATAGCAGTTTATTCAGACAGAGAGAATAGAACAGAGAGAATCGAAGAAGAAGAACACAGCAGTAGCATATCACTCACGCACACAGCAATACACAAATTGGATTCACGACACACACAAACACACGAAAGCAGTGAGCAGGAGAGAAATGCCGAGCAAGAGAGGAAGCCGAGAAGATGAAGGAATGGAGGAAAAAGACTGAGATAGAGAGGAGAGAGCAGAGACTGTGCAGGGGAGAATCAGAGAGAGAGAGAACTGAAAAGAGGAAGTAAGTACACTATTGCTATGAATTTCTTGAGTATTATTAAGTTTGCCATTTGGGTTTTGATTTAACCCTTGAGATAGGATTAGATAATAAGATTAAGTGTGTTAAAGTAGTTTAAACTGGATATCTAACATGAGATTAGAAGAAATATTTGTAGATTAGAGGGATTCTCAATTTGGGGGAAAACGCCTAAAACCCTAGAATTTGGGGATTTCGTAAAAATAAGGTGCAAGTTTATGTAATGGTTAATTTGGAAATCTTATAGACAAGTAATGAAATATTTGTGTGTTATTGTGAAAATAAAATCTGAATTATGACTGTGGCAGTGATGAAAACCTTTAGACAGTGGCGCTTGAGGGAAATAGTATTGTGGTGAAAGAGTTAGTTAATTACGGCAGTAAGGGATTAGTTTATGAGCTAAATTGTTTCTAATGTATTTTGGCACCTTAATTAATTGGAAAGTATAAATTTCTTTGGAGGTTTAATTGACATATAAGGATTTAGTGATTGCTCATGTGCTTTCCAAAATTGTACTGAATCAGCTATTAGATCTGCATTACAAGTCATATAAGCAACAATAGGTAATTTTACTGTTTGAAGATCCTTAAATTGAACTGTTCGAATGCCATATCTTTCCTTTATTTTATCACCTATATAAGTTTTAAGTAGCGAAAAGTAAAAAGGAATCTTCATCAATTGTATATTCAGATTGTAAATTGAGTTTCATAATAAAATTTAAATTTTTATTATTTGATTTAACTAGTTCTAAATCTGTTACATTAGCAGGAATAGTTTGAATATTTGCAGCATCAGTCATCAATGCAATTAATTTACTTCCTATTCGATTAGCAATTGCCAATACAGTCATTAGATGAGTTAATTTTGCTAATAAATCATAAACAGGTGTGACTCTCAATTTTGATGTTAAACCAGCAGGAAGTACTGTTCGTATTTCAACATATGAAATCATATCAATTACAGTCTTAGATCTTAAAAGTGATAGTAGTTCCAACAACTATTTTGATAAAGTAGGTTATGATGAATAATGAAAAGTCTATGGTTATTAATTATGTTGCTAAATTAAAGAATATGAGGGTTGATGTTTAGAGTTGGTTCGGTAAAAAGGAAGGTTTGGGTATAAGTTTATCGAGTGGTCAAATTGGGACTTTAAGTGTGTAATGAATTGTTTGTATCTTTTTGTGAAAATAGAATTTAGAGTTAAAACTGTGATAATAATGAGAAATGTTGTGGCCGGATTGATTCTTTTGACATTTTAGATACTTCTCTCACATGATAAAATTATAGCTTGAGCATAAGATAAAAATACAGTTTTATCTTGTATTATACATGATTAGACATGTTGCCCCCAGCATGTAAAGGTAATGTAAAGCAAACCATTTCAATTTCAGTTTAGTTGTTTATAGCTTTACGTGTTCTCTGGAGTTCTTCTGATTGAGCAAGTTGATATGTATATGTAAGTATATAAAGTATGACTATATAAAGGTAAGTTTTGTATGTGCATTGAGCATAGATATATATATATATATATATATAATCAATTTCAATGTACCATAGATATGCATGAATGAATGCATGTACATGTATGATAGTATAAAGGAATGCATATGTATATATATGTTATGATTTTCAGAATTTGAGCTAAACTAAGATTGTTTTTGAAATTCAAAGTATTTTAAAAGAAAGTTCGTATGCTTTTGACAGAAAAGTTTTACATTTTTGAGATACAGGATATGATTTTATGTTTTTTCGGGGCATGAGGTAAAAACTCACCCCAGTATGTAACTCATACAGAGATGGAATTGACGGACAGAGACATGTGCACATGTAGAGGACTAGGGGGACGGCGATACGTAACGCCCCTAGATCCTAGTTTCTGAGACAGGATGGCGGCATAGGATCGTGTACCTGATCTCCAGTTCAGAGCTTGGGTGGTTGCATAGATCCGCACCCCCAGTTCTAGTTGTGGCTTGGGGGACGGCGATACGTAACGCCCCAAGACCACCAGATTCAGGGCAGGTATGGCATGCTTTGGGGGACGGCGATACGTAACGCCCCAATGTCATGGGTTTGCATATCTGGCTCTAGGACGTATGGGGGGACGGCGATACGTAACGCCTCCATACGTCAGCTTTTCAGCAGACACTCAGATATCAGTTTTTCAGAAAATGAGTTTCGAAATAGTAGATTTTCAGAAAATAGTTTTCAGAGAGACAGAAATCAGAGAAAGGTTTCAGTTTTTAGATACAGTTTTCAGAAAGAGCTTTTAGAAAAGAAAGTTTCCAGAAACAGCAGTTTTATAAGAGATTCAGAATTTTAAAGCAAAAACCAGTTTTCAAGTAAAGTTTTCAGCAAAGAGTTTTCAGAAAGAAACTTTCAGAAAAGAGTATTTCAGACAAAGGTTTTCAGAAAGTATTTTCTAAAAAGTATGACATAATTAAAGTTCATTGCAGCTTATAGGTTATGCATATAAATCATACTTTATGGTTAATGTACGAGATGCATATAGTTGACATTGGAATATGATAGCATGATTATATTTATGTGATTATGATTGATGCCTGTGTGTATTATATGTTTACATAGAATGAACAGTTTGTAAGATACTAGCTTGTGATTATATGGTTAATGTTAATTTGCTGGATGTTGATTGTAAATAAGAAACAGAGCTTAAAATTCACATATGAATAGTTAGAAAGACTAGTAACTAGTAATAAGTTTATAAATGGATAAGGAATCAGAAAAATAAATCAGATTGTGATATATGTGCATGATCACAAAAAGTTCAGATTATATAAAATGAATTCGAACCGTGCTTGTGTTTGATGCTCAAGGAATGAGCATAGTTACTTACTGAGTCTTATGACTCATACCACAACAGTGTTTGAGTTTTGCAGGTTGGTGACCTGATCGGTCGACCACAGACACCAAAGCTTGAGGAGTCGGATAGCAGCGTTGCAGTCAGCCAGTCACCAGGTCTTGGGTGGATAAGAGTCAAGTTGTTTATGAGTTTATTTGTAAAGCAATTGAGTTGTTTTTAAGTGTAGTTGTAAAAGAAATTAGTTATCTAAGTTAATTGTAAAAGTTTTTGTTTATACGCATTTTCGGGCATGGAGCCCAGTTGTATTATGTCTTGAGTTGATTGTTTTAATGTTATAGTATGTGTTGGGCCCTATAGGTTGTAATGAGGTACTGGACTTGATCCACGTTGCATGACTTTTAGGAAAGGTCATGCCGAAATTTCGTCAGAATCAGAGGCTTATGGAGTCAGGAGTAGCCTGTCTCCTGCCGGTAGCATCCTGGCTGAGGCGGGATGTTACAAAGTTCGTATCAGAGCAGAGGTTATAGAGTGTCAGTGACTGCAGCTGCTGGCTATTCGACTATCTCAGTAAGTATATGTTTGTTTGGACCATATCGGTCTTTGCTTGTTGTTTGGTTTTACTATGCCCAGTGCAGGATTCGAGGACGAATCCTATATAAGGAGGGGTGAATGTAACGACCCTGGTTATTTTAACAAGATTGCGTAAATTTATTTTCGCTTGTGAGGCCGCGTCCGAACGCGGGGTCAATTTTTATTATTAAATGGGAATTTTCGATAAATTAATTATAAGTTAGTAATAATTAAACTAGAGGGATAAATTGATAATAGCCATACAAGTGAATAAAAAATTCTAGAAGTTCCTACACTCTCTCACACGTGACACACACACATTTAAACAATTATCACCACACATGTTTATAATACACACACACGTGTTTATGTATTCACCACACACCTTTAGTTTACACGCACACAGCAGCAAAACAGACACACTAGCAGTTTATTCAGACAGAGAGAATAGAACAGAGAGAATCGAAGAAGAAGAACACAGCAGTAGCATATCACTCACGCACACAGCAATACACAAATTGGATTCACGACACACACAAACACACGAAAGCAGTGAGCAGGAGAGAAATGCCGAGCAAGAGAGGAAGCCGAGAAGATGAAGGAAATGGAGGAAAAAGACTGAGATAGAGAGGAGAGAGCAGAGACTGTGCAGGGGAGAATCAGAGAGAGAGAGAGCTGAAAAGAGGAAGTAAGTACACTATTGCTATGAATTTCTTGAGTATTATTAAGTTTGCCATTTGGGTTTTGATTTAATCCTTGAGATAGGATTAGATAATAAGATTAAGTGTGTTAAAGTAGTTTAAACTGGATATCTAACATGAGATTAGAAGAAATATTTGTAGATTATAGGGATTCTCAATTTGGGGGAAAACGCCTAAAACCCTAGAATTTGGGGATTTCGTAAAAATAAGGTGCAAGTTTATGTAATGGTTAATTGGAAATCTTATAGACAAGTAATGAAATATTTGTGTGTTATTGTGAAAATAAAATCTGAATTATGACTGTGGCAGTGATGAAAACCTTTAGACAGTGGCGCTTGAGGGAAATAGTATTGTGGTGAAAGAGTTAGTTAATTACGGCAGTAAGGGATTAGTTTATGAGCTAAATTGTTTCTAATGTATTTTGGCACCTTAATTAATTGGAAAGTATAAATTTATTTGGAGGTTTAATTGACATATAAGGATTTAGTGATTGCTCATGTGCTTTCCAAAATTGTACTGAATCAGCTATTAGATCTGCATTACAAGTCATATAAGCAACAATAGGTAATTTTACTGTTTGAAGATCCTTAAATTGAACTGTTCGAATGCGATATCTTTCCTTTATTTTATCACCTATATAAGTTTTAAGTAGCGAAAAGTAAAAAGGAATCTTCATCAATTGTATATTCAGATTGTAAATTGAGTTTCATAATAAAATTTAAATTTTTATTATTTGATTTAACTAGTTCTAAATCTGTTACATTAGCAGGAATAGTTTGAATATTGCAGCATCAGTCATCAATGCAATTAATTTACTTCCTATTCGATTAGCAATTGCCAATACAGTCATTAGATGAGTTAATTTTGCTAATAAATCATAAACATGTGTGACTCTCAATTTTGATGTTAAACCAGCAGGAAGTAGTGTTCGTATTTCAACATATGAAATCATATCAATTACAGTCTTAGATCTTAAAAGTGATAGTAGTTCCAACAACTTTTTGATAAAGTAGGTTATGATGAATAATGAAAAGTCTATGGTTTATTAATTATGTTGCTAAATTAAAGAATATGAGGGTTGATGTTTAGAGTTGGTTCGGTAAAAAGGAAGGTTTGGGTATAAGTTTATCGAGTGGTCAAATTGGGACTTTAAGTGTGTAATGAATTGTTTGTATCTTTTTGTGAAAATAGAATTTAGAGTTAAAACTGTGATAATAATGAGAAATGTTGTGGCCGGATTGATTCTTTTGACATTTTAGATACTTCTCTCACATGATAAAATTATAGCTTGAGCATAAGATAAAAATACAGTTTTATCTTGTATTATACATGATTAGACATGTTGCCCCCAGCATGTAAAGGTAATGTAAAGCAAACCATTTCAATTTCAGTTTAGTTGTTTATAGCTTTACGTGTTCTCTGGAGTTCTTCTGATTGAGCAAGTTGATATGTATATGTAAGTATATATAAGTATGACTATATAAAGGTAAGTTTTGTATGTGCATTGAGCATAGATATATATATATATATATATAATCAATTTCAATGTACCATAGATATGCATGAATGAATGCATGTACATATATGATAGTATAAAGGAATGCATATGTATATATACATGTTATGATTTTCAGAATTTGAGCTAAACTAAGATTGTTTTTGAAATTCAAAGTATTTTAAAAGAAAGTTCGTATGCTTTTGACAGAAAAGTTTTACATTTGAGATACAGGATATGATTTTATGTTTTTTCGGGGCATGAGGTAAAAACTCACCCCAGTATGTAACTCATACAGAGATGGAATTGACGGACAGAGACATGTGCACATGTAGAGGACTAGGGACGGCGATACGTAACGCCCCTAGATCCTAGTTTCTGAGACAGGATGGCGGCATAGGATCGTGTACCTGATCTCCAGTTCAGAGCTTGGGTGGTTGCATAGATCCGCACCCCCAGTTCTAGTTGTGGCTTGGGGGACGGCGATACGTAACGCCCCAAGACCACCAGATTCAGGGCAGGTATGACATGCTTTGGGGGACGGCGATACGTAACGCCCCAATGTCATGGGTTTGCATATCTGGCTCTAGGACGTATGGGGAGACGGCGATACGTAACGCCTCCATACGTCAGCTTTTCAGCAGACACTCAGATATCAGTTTTTCAGGAAATGAGTTTCGAAATAGTAGATTTTCAGAAAATAGTTTTCAGAGAGACAGAAATCAGAGAAAGGTTTCAGTTTTTTGATACAGTTTTCAGAAAGAGCTTTTAGAAAAGAAAGTTTCCAGAAACAGCAGTTTTATAAGAGATTCAGAATTTTAAAGCAAAAACCAGTTTTCAAGTAAAGTTTTCAGCAAAAAGTTTTCAGAAAGAAACTTTCAGAAAAGAGTATTTCAGAAAAAGGTTTTCAGAAAGTATTTTCTAAAAAGTATGGCATAATTAAAGTTCATTGCAGCTTATAGGTTATGCATATAAATCATATTTTATGGTTAATGTACGAGATGCATAGTTGACATTGGAATATGATAGCATGATTATATTTATGTGATTATGATTGATGCCTGTGTGTATTATATGTTTACATAGAAGGAACAGTTTGTAAGATACTAGCGTGTGATTATATGGTTATGTTAATTTGCTGGATGTTGATTGTAAATAAGAAACAGAGCTTAAAATTCACATATGAATACATATGAATAGTTAGAAAGACTAGTAACTAGTAATAAGTTTATAAATGGATAAGGAATCAGAAAAATAAATCAGATTGTGATATCTGTGCATGATCACAAAAAGTTCAGATTATATAAAATGGAATTCGAACCGTGCTTGTGTTTGATGCTCAAGGAATGAGCATAGTTACTTACTGAGTCTTATGACTCATACCACAACAGTGTTTGAGTTTTGCAGGTTGGTGACCTGATCGGTCGACCACAGACACCAAAGCTTGAGGAGTCGGATAACAGCGTTGCAGTCAGCCAGTAACCAGGTCTTGGGTGGATAAGAGTCAAGTTGTTTATGAGTTTATTTGTAAAGCAATTGAGTTGTTTTTAAGTGTAGTTGTAAAAGAAATTAAGTTATCTAAGTTAATTGTAAAAGTTTTTGTTTATACGCATTTTCGGGCATGGAGCCCAGTTGTATTATGTCTTGAGTTGATTGTTTTAATGTTATAGTATGTGTTGGGCCCTATAGGTTGTAATGAGGTACTGGACTTGATCCAGGTTGCAAGACTTTTAGGAAAGGTCATGCCGAAATTTCATCAGAATCAGAGACTTATGGAGTCAGGAGTAGCCTGTCTCCTGCCGGTTACAACACACTTCTGGATGGTTCATCAATTTCGGTCATGAAATCTTCAGAATTAGAAAATATTTTGTCTTTAAAAGTTGTAAATCTTTGAGGCTTATTTAATCTGGAACTTGAATTAGCTTAATCCGATATCGGAGTAAAAAGATATTCCCAAAATACGACAGATGTACAAAACTGGAATTTCCAAAACTGCACTTTGTCAAAAACGCCATTTCAAGTTTCCAATCTCCAAAATTAAAATATCAAGTCCAATAATTACCCTTATTTGACCCATATTTCGTCCTAAATGATTTCATTGAGACCCGATATTATTTTATCTGCAAAATAAACTAAAACACATCAAAACGTTCATCAAACCCGAGAAACTAAACAAAATATTAAGTTAAAGGGACGGTAAATATTGATATTTTTCCGCTCATCAGCCATCATCTTATTACTCAAAGGGCTTTATTACAGTGTTTGATGATTCATATAAGTTATGTAAGACACGTATAATAAAGATTGCAATTTTATTAATTAATGAAAATATTACAAATACATGTACATATAGCCCATCCACAAGTTGGGTATAGGGCATATCTCTAACAATCTCCCACTTGCACTATAGCCAACTAGTATGAATATGGACACCATACTCTCGTGTGTGCCTATTATGTTTTTGTTGAGTCAGCCATTTAGTCAGAGAATCTAAAAGATTATCTTCTGTGGGTATTTTCTCTATAATAATTTCTTTTCTCTCAACAATCTCCCTGATGAGATGAAATCGCCTGAGTACATGCTTGGATTTCTGGGGGGACCTTGGTTCCTTTGATTAAGCAATGGCGCCCGTGTTGTCACAGTACATCGTGACGCCATTCTTTATCGCGAGAAGCACTTCCAGCTCCGTGATGAACTTCTTTATCCAGACTGCTTCTTTAAGCTGCCTCAAATGCTGCAATATACTCGGCTTCAGTGGTGGAGTCCGCTGTAGTTGACTGCTTTGAGCTTTTCCAACTGACAGCTCTGCCATTCAAAGTAAACAGATATCCTGTTTTAAATCTGTTGTCATCCCTATCGGTCTGAAAGCTCGCATCACAGTAACCAATGACTTTCATCTCAGAACAATCTCCGTATGTCAAGAACACATCCTTAGTTCTTCTTAGATACTTGAGGATTGTTTTGACAGCTTCCCAGTGTTGCTCACCTTTGCCTGATACCTGCTCGTTCTGCTAAGAGCATAAGAGACATCAGGTCTTATACATAGCATGGCGTACATGATCGATCTTATTGCTGAAGTATAACTGAGCCTACTCATACGCTCTCTATCTGAAGCAGTATGTGGACATTGCTCCTTAGATAATTTGATTCCATGACAAGTAGGTAAATTACCTCCTTTGGAATCTTCCATTTTGAATCTTTTCAAAACTTTATCTATGTACGTAAATTGAGAAAGTCCTAACAACCTCTTAGATCTATTACGGTAGATCTTCATGCCGAGGATGTAGGCTGCTTCTCTCAAATCTTTCATGGAGAAATTCTGAGATAACCATTGTTTGGTGGCTTGAATCATTGGAATATCATTCCCGATGATTAATATGTCATCGACATATAATACAAGAAATATAACAGCACTCCCACTACTTTTCCTGTAAACACAAGGCTCATCTATATTTTTGATGAAGTCAAATTCTTTGATTGTCTCATCAAATCGTATATTCCAACTTCTAGAGGCTTGGTTGAGTCCATAAATGGATCGTTTAAGCTTGCATATTTTATTATGATCATCCTTAGATGCAAACCCCTCAGATTGTGTCATATAGACTTCCTCTACGAGGTTCCCATTAAGGAAAGCTGTTTTGACATCCATCTGCCAAATCTCATAATCAAAGTGTGCAGCTAGTGCCGGTAAAATTCGAATGGACTTTATCATTGCAATGGCGAGAAGGTTTCGTCATAGTCAATTCCTTGGATTTGTCTATAACCTTTCACCACCAACCTAGCCTTATAGGTTTGGATGTTGTCTTCTGCATCAGTTTTACGCTTGTAAATCCACTTGCAGCCTATGCGTTTTATCTCTTCAGGTGCATCCACCAAGTCTCAGACTTGATTTTGATATATAGAGTCTTTTTCAGATTTCATGGCCTCAAGCTACTTGACTGAATCAATGTCACGCATTGCTTCGTCATAACTGGTGGGATCGTCATTATCAATGACATGATCATGTTCCTCATCAATATGGAAACCATATCTTTCAGGCTCATATCTTTCCCTACCAGACCTTCTAAGTTCATAACCTTGTAGTTGTTCCGTCGCTGCCTTTTTGAGGGGCCTGAGGTTTAGTTCTAGGTTAGTTTGTTCTTCTCGTACCTCATCGAGGTCAAGTCTACTCCCACTATATTTCTTGAGATGTAATTCATTCTCTAGAAATTTAGCATTTCGTTAGACAAATGTTCTTTGTTCATTTGGGACGTAGAACACGTATGCTCTTGAGTTCAAGGCATATCCAACAAACTTACATTTAATTGCCCTATCATCCAATTTGTTAGTTTGTGTGAGCTTAACATATGCGTCACATCCCCAAACTCTTAGATAACTAAGACTAGGACGTTTCCCAGACCATAACTCATATGGTGTTTGACTAACAGTCTTGGAAGGAACGTGGTTTAGTAGTAGTGTTGCAGTTTATAAAGAAAGACCCCAAAATGAAAGAGGTAGATCCGTGTCTGGCATCATTGATCGGACCATATCTAATAATGTCTGATTTCTCCTTTCGGAGACTCCAATATGTTGTGGAGTTCCCGGATGAGTCAACTTGGAAACAATGCCATTTTCTCTCAAGTAATCTTGAAATTCGTTGCTTAAGTATTCACCACCTCGGTCAGACCTTAATGACTTAATATTTTTATTAAGCAGGTTTTCTACTTCAGCCTTGAAGTCTTTGAATTTCTCAAAGGCTTCAGATTTGTACCGCATAAGGTACACATACCCATATCGCGAGTGATCATCGATAAAGGTAATGAAGTAGGAGAATCCACCTCTAGCGGTAACTGACATTGGTCCACATACATCAGAGTGTATGAGTTCTAATGTCTCCGCTGCACTGTCATTTACCTTTGAAGGGTAATTTGGTCCATTTTACCAAGTAAACAAGACTCACAAGTTCCATAAGGTTCATATTTGAAGGGTCTGAAATACCCATCCTCAGTGATCTAAAACGCGCCGCCTAGGCGCGCCTAGGCGGCGCGTAAACCCTAATCGGCCACCAGCCGAGGCGATTTCCACCAAATCGGTGGTGGAAATCGCGCGACCAAGTGTGCGGCGTGAAATCGGCGCCTAGGCGCCGATTTCGCCGTTACTCGGTCGCGTAGGCGCCGATACACGGCCGCTAATCGGCCGTGTATCGGCGCCGTTTTTTTTTTTTTAGGGCTAAAACGACGTCGTTTTTGGGGGTTTAATAACCCCCCAAAAACGGCGTCGTTTTGGGGCGTTAATAACCCCCCAAAACGGCGCGTTTTGGTGGTTATTAAACCCCCAAAACGGCGCGTTTTGGTGGGTTATTAAACCCCCAAAACGGCGCGTTTTGGGGTTTTATTAAACCCCCAAAACGGCGCCGTTTTGGGGGCCTTTATATTAACAAAAAAAAAAAAGAAACCCTTCACAGTTCACAGTTTCAATTTCCCTCTCAAGCTGAAGCGTCTCTGCTTTCTTCTTCGTTTTTGTTCAATTTGTTCTTGTTCTTCACGGTTTCTGAGTTTCTTGGTAAGTATTTGTTTTTAATTTTTATTTTTGTTAATTGTAGCTAAATTTCATGAAAATTTAGTAGTTTTTTTTGTTTTTTTTTATTTCGAAATTAGGGTTAATGTTTTTAATTTTTAATTTTTGTAAATTTTAGTTAGATTTCATGAAAAATTAGTCTTTTTTATTTAGTTTGATTCCGAAATTAGGGTTTCTGTTTTTTATTTTTTATTTTTGTAAATTATAGCTAAATTTCATGAAAATTAATTAATTTTTTTGTTTATTTTGATTATGAAATTAGGGTTTCTGTTTTTTATTTTTTATTTTTGTAAATAATTAAAAATTAATTACATAGTTATGAAATGAATGTTAAGAGGCTATGTAATTATTATCACGTTTTTGAAATGACAGTGAATTTGAAATTTGAGTGATTATATTGACATAGAAACTTGAATACTGATTTCTCCATGTTTCTGTTTGTTTGTGTTTGTTTGTCCATGTTTGTTCAATAGAAATAGCCCATGGATTTCTCCATGTTTCTGGTTTCTGTTTCTGGTTTCTTTTTTTTTTTTGTTTTTTGTTTTTTTGTTTTTTGGTTCATTTTGATATTGTTTGTTATGGTGCTAAGGTATAGCTGCATTCTACTTTTGACTTTTGAGCCTAAACATGCAACTTAAACTGGAATACTGGTGTGTTTGTGTGTAAGTTATTAATATTAGTAGTTAGACTAGTCATTTTAAATTATTAATTAATTGTTAATTGTATTTGTGCATATTAATTGGACCTCTTTTTTATTCTTTTTTTTGAAACCATTGTTGACGTTAATAATGATTAATGCTTATTAAATTAATTGATTTATACTATATAGGATAAGACATGGCTTCTTCTTCCGCGGCTTCTAATTCGGAGAGTAGTCCCATTCTTAAACGGAATTCAAATGATGTTGGATGGGAGTATGGGGCTTTAGTGGATCCGAATAATTTGGATAAAGTGAAATGCAAGTTGTGTTCTAAAATTTTTTCAGGAGGAGTTTATAGAATGAAAGAACATATTGGGCATATATCGGGGAATGTTGCAAAGTGTCCAAAGTCCAGTAAAGAAGATCAAGAGAAGTGTAGACAAGCCATTTTGGAGGCAAAGAATAAAAAGAAAAGAAAAGACAGACATGTTAGTGAGATAAGACAAGGAGTTAATATTGGGGGCGATGGAGAAGAAGAAGAAATTCGTGAAATAGAAGAAGGGTTAGATTCAAGACCCCCACGACATCGCGGCCCTTTAGCTAGGTGGACAGTGGCAACCCCTCCTGATTCTTCAACTAGTGATGGTAAAACAATGAGGCAACAAAATATTAATGAAGCATTATTTAAAGAGAAGACACATAATGTGAAGCGATTTGTTGCAAAGTGGGTGTATGAATCCGGTATTCCTTTCAATGCTATTGACAATGACAGTTGGATAGCGATGATGGAAGCAGTTGGTCAATTTGGACCAGGTTTCAGAGGTCCTAGCCAATATGAGTTGAGGGAACCATTGTTGAAAGAGGAAGTTGCAAGTGTTAAAGATTTCCTGAAACTACATGAGAAGGAGTGGATGGAGAACGGGTGTTCTATCATGACAGATGCTTGGAGTGATAGGAAAAGGAGAAGCATTATGAATTTGTGTATTAATTGCACAATAGGCACCACTTTTCTTTCTTCCAAGGAAAGTTCTGATGTGGCGCATACTGCGGAGCACATTTATGAGTATGTGATGACGGGCATTGAACAAGTGGGGGCGGAAAATGTGGTTCAAGTTGTAACAGACAATGCCTCGAACAATATGGCCGCGGCAAAGTTGTTGAAGGTGAAGATGCCAAATATTTTTTGGAGTTCATGTGCTACTCACACCATCAACCTAATGCTTGAAAGTATTGGGAAATTGCCGAGATACAAGAAAACCATTGATAGTGCCAAGGCTTTCACCATTTTCGTGTATGCCCATCACAAGACTTTGTCCATGATGAGATCGTTTACAAAACAGAGGGACATAGTCAGACCGGGAGTAACTAGGTTTGCTTCAGCTTTCTTATCCTTACAAAGTTTGATCGAGAAAAAAAAGTTTGCGAACCATGTTTGCTAGCGCGGAATGGGATGAGTGCATATGGTCGAAGCAAGCTAAAGGGAAAGCTGCATTTGCCACGGTGATGAGTATCTCTTTTTGGAATGGGGTGACCCAATGTTTGAAGGTGTTTGCACCTTTGGTGAGAGTGCTTAGATTAGTTGATGGGGATAGAAAGCCATCTATGGGGTTTGTTTATGGAGAGCTAAAGATTGCAAAAGAAGAGATCAAGGATGCATTGAACAATATTGAGAGTAATTATCGGCCAATCTTGGAGATTATTGATAGTAAAATTGAAGGGCGGCTTGATACTCCATTACATTGTGTTGCTTATCTTTTAAATCCTTACTACTACTATAAGGATTCAAGTATCGAGTACGATGTGAAAGTAATGGATGCAGTATTTACGGTTGTGGAGGCTTTCTTCCCCAATGACATTGACATGCAGAGTAAGGTGATAAATGAGGAGTTGGCTTCGTACAAGGCAAAAGAAGAAGCTTTTGGTAAAGAAGTGGGGGTAAAAGCATGTCGGGTATCGATTGATGTTTTTAATCCAGGTAAAAACAAAGTATTCATTTGAATTATTTTGCAAAATATATAAAAAAATCTTATATTTCATTCAAACTATTTATGTTCATTTGTAGTTTCATGGTGGCGTACATATGGACATCATACAACGAACTTGGTAAAAATGGCAAAAAGGATATTGTCATTAACCACTAGTTCATCCGGGTGTGAACGAAATTGGAGCACTTTTGAGGGGGTAAATATTTAACATTAGCTAAATTTTGATTATTTTATTTTGTATTATTAATATTAATTGATTTATTTAAATTATTTATGTAGATTCACACGAAGAAAAGGAATAGACTAGATGTGAATCGATTAAACAATCTTGTCTATGTTTCCTTTAATGCCAAGTTGAAAAACAAGCGCAAAATGGAGAAGGATTTGAAAGTTGATATATTAGAAGCCAAAGATGCTACTAATGCACAAGGATGGATCGTTGAGGGTGGTGACTCTCACTCTGGTGATGATGAAGAAGTAGAGCCCGGTTCAGGGCTTACTTGGAGGATGGTTGGAGAAGCATCTGGGGCTGATGACATATTACAACCTCGAAAAAGTGCCAGAAATGTTGAATACAGAGAACTTGATGAAGATGATTTTGATTCTGATGAAGAACTTCAAGATGATGAGTTCGAATTAGATGAAGAATTAGATATTTAGTGTAGTTCAACTTTGTTATAGGATGATGAACATGAACTTAATTATAATGATATTTTATATCATTATGTGGTTGATTGAGTTTGAATAATGGTTTTATGTTTATTACATTTTGTTTGAATTTATATGATTTGGATTATATATGAATTATGAATTATGATGTTGGAAAATATTATATTTTTAACTGTCTGCCGACTAATTGTCTAGGCCCCGCCTAGGCCCCGCCTAGGCGCCCTAGGCGCTAGGCGCTGGGTCGCCGCCCGACTAGCGCCTAGCGCGTTTTAGAACACTGCCCATCCTATGTAGCTTAGTTAATCTTGTTTCATTGATATGACCTAGCGAATTTGCCATAGAAGTGATTCATTGAGATTATTCGAGTTAACGTTGTATTATTAGAGGTTGAACATTCTTTGTTAGTTTGTAAGACATAGATACCTTATATTCAAAATATCATCTCCAAATTTTATTTCATTGAAATAAATAGAACATTCATTACAACTTATTAGGCATGAAAAGCTTTTATTACATAAATAAGAAATTAAAATGATGTTCTTTACTAGAGAATGTACATAAACACAATCTTCTAAGTCTAAAACTAAACCATTTGGAAAAACTAATGAATAAGTCCCAATGCACAATGCAGCCAGTTTTGCTCCATTACCCATGCATAAGTCAACCTCCCCATGACGGAGTCTCATATTGTTTCTCAAGCCCTGCACATTGTTACACAAGTGAGTCCCACAACCGATGTTAAGCACCCAAGTAGAAGGTTCAGAGTTTTGAGAATATAGTTCAATCATATACAACATACCTGAAGCATTGGGCTTCTCGGCCTCTTGGGCTTCCCTAGCTTCCTTGGCTTTCAAGGATCTGCAATCTTTCTTCCAATGACCATTCTTTCCACAAAAGAAACATTTCCCTTTTCCCTTTTCTTCTCCACCTTACCATTGGGCTTTAGGTGATCTGGAGCTTTGTCCTTGCCCTTAATTTCTTGGGCCTCGTGGCTTCAGATCCGTACCTGTAAGCATAAAGGAGGTTTTAAGCTCCGATTTCAAGTCCTTCTCTGCTTGCTTTATCAGATTGTGCAATTCTGCTAAAGTAGCTTCTTTATTAGACAGATGAATCTGCATAATAAAGTTAGAGAAGTCCTTTGGTAAGGACTAAAGAATTAGATCATGACCTATCTCATGATCCATGATGAACCCGAGGTTAGCTAATTTTTCAATGTGGCCAATCATCTTAAGCACATGTCCACTAACAGATCATTCCTTATACCTTGTTTGGAATAAGGCACATGACACTTGGAATCTCACGGTATGAACGGAAGTTGCATACAACTCCTTCAAGTGAAAGACGATGGTTTGAGCATCCATATCTTCGTGAGCTTTCTGAAGTTCGTCCAACATAGAGCCAAGCATTATGCAAACTGCTTGCTCATCATCATTGACGTGTTTCTTCCAAGCATCAAATATATTTTGGTCAGTATCTTCTGCGGGTTCAGGGGAAATGGTCTATCAAGAACATAGAAAATCTTTTCTTGTCGTAAGACAATTTTAAGGTTTCTAAATCAGTCATTGTAGTTGTCCCCTTTGAGCTTATACTCATCAAAGATGGAACGAAGTGATAATCTGTTTGCCATTTGAATGTTTTTGAAATATTTTAACCCATCTGTTAAGAGAGAATGTTAAAATTAGGAATATGTTTTCATTAATGTTTCATAATAACATGGGCTTTTAATATTATGAAGTTGCTCCCACTCAATTGTTTTAAAATTTTAAGCAAATCGCATCAACCCCAATATGATGGATTTCTTGCGGGCAAGGATCCCATTATCATCATTTCATAACTCCGACTAGGGCCGGTAGTTATAAAATACGATAATTAGGTAGGTTCCCAACCAATTTATGATATAAATCACAATTCCTTGATCATTGGGTTGGGCAATCAAATATGTCATAACTTATGCTAGTCCTTGTGGACACCCAATCTTTGCCACTAAGTTATAAGACCACACCTAAGGGTCGTTGTGTCTTATGACTCAGAAAAGTCAAATCATTGTTAATAGTACGATTTAGGGACAAATTGGTATTGGTCAGTCTGGTAAAGCCTAGTCCTGCCAATACGGTTTAAGCCCTTTGGGTTTATACTTTACAATGGGAGGTAAATTTTAAACTTAAATTATTATTGAGGATTTTAGCAAGTTTAAGTGAATAACTGTCAAATGGATTCCTCTATTGAAAATTCCCCAGATGGAGGGTGGAACGAACTCTCTTAAATACCCTTACCTCTTAGGCTCTTATTGCCTTGGTGACAGGAATAAACAATAGATCCTCCAAATTAGTCCAACACTTTAAATATGCTTTAAGGTAAGCTTTGAATAAATGATTATCTAGATGTCTTCACAGCTTTTCCTTTTGGCTATAAAAAGTAGTGACTGAAGGAATACACCAAATCATTATCCAACTCTAGTAATATCTTTGGTTAAATTAACTTTAGTTTGGAAAGTTTTATTAACGCCTTGGTCCCACCCCACTTGTATCTTTTATAATGTCTTTTTATTATAAACATATGATTTATATTTATTAGCCTTAAATATAATAAATCTCTAAGTTCATCATGGAATAATTACTTAACTAAGGGATAATCAATACACTCTCGATTTCCTTAGAAAGTCTCTAGATGCTTACACTAAAATAATCATGCCAATTCTAATCATACATAGAATCATCAAGCATATGAGTTTTAATATGTTGGAATTATTTTAGGCATTAAATAACTTTGATTAATATTTAATTATGATATTGCATTTTATTTTAATCAAATAAATTTACTATTCACATTTTTTTACAGATACGTGAATTTTAAATGCAATTTCACAATTCAAATCTTAACAAAATCATGCAACACTTGTGCATAAAATTAAGTTCAGGGTGTTATCTTTCCAACGAGCTTTTACACACCCATTTCGAGTTCAAATGAGAGAGAACTAATCAAAACAAAAACGGTGCGCTGATACCACTGTTGGGAAGCGGTCGCGAGTGCGCAGCGGAAAATCAAGAAGAAATTAAATTATGATGCCGCTATCCCTTTGCCCAAGACCCATTGTTTTGATTATTCTACAAGCCTAGGCATGTTACTATATATTCTAAGCATAAAAACTCATAAAACATGCAAAGAACATAAACTGAACATGGTAACTATCATAAGAACTCTAATTAAAAGGAAAGAAAAAGAATTAATTGAACCGAAGACTCCTCCAGTCCTCCCTCCAATCTACAAGATTTTCTCGAAATCAGCAAGCTCTTCCACGTTCCAAAGAGCCACCCAAGTGTGTGGCCTTCAAAGATGCACACACCAAAGCCAAAACTCAACGGCAAGACTATGCCTTGAGTGCACGGGTATTTTGCCCTTGGTGCTAGCCTAGGCAAATACCTCAAAACTTTTAACTCGAGGTTCTTCTAGTCAATTAGACTTAAGAATCCTCAAAATCAGTGGCTTACTCTTAAACTTTATAGTTGCTCACTTAAATAAACCCAAGATATGAAAGGTTTTGTGCAAAAATTTGTAAATAATTCTTGGGTTTATATAGGTGCTCCAAAGACAACAAAATTAATTAAGAATCTGATGTGGGATAAATGTTAATTTAATCTTAGCCATTGGATCTTAATTTAGTGGTTTAATGAGATTATAAAACCCTAATAAGAGTTTGGGTCGAATTGAAATTCAAAACAAATAACAAATTTTTTATTATTCACATTACTATTCATGTTACTATTCACATTTTTATTTATTTATTTAATCCAATTCCCAAAGTGCCCCTATCGTCATTCACCAATCCCTAAGCCACTATGGAACCTCATAAATGTTCTGTTCAATAATTAAACACATTGAACCATTTATGAACAATTCCTACAACAATCATATATGCTGTTAAATTTGTATTGTGCACTGTTAACCATTGATTTCGACTTTGTTGTGTGTGACCTTTTGGGTTCCCTCAAGTTGGACATGAAATGAATCAGGATAATTTAATCGAACATAAATTATCCTCCGATCAGATGGTCGTTCGATTTCAATGACCAAGGTTGACATCTAGCAACATGCCAAGGCCCCCAAATGAGAAGGAAAGATATATACTCATTCTGTATGCGATTTACATATGATACGGTCCTTCGCCTCAATGTATCCCCACTGTTTGACCTAGGATATGGAAAATGTCTACCCATATAGTCAAAGGTATGATGTTGATAGTGTCATGAATCGTGCTAACCAAGAATCTCACATGATTCTTCCGCTGCGGCCACAGTCTCAAGCACTGATCACACATATCAACCTACGAACTGGAATACAACTCTTATAAGAAAATATTATCCGAGAGAGTGGCGATTCTCTGTGGTATCTTTACAAACTTCATGTGTTTCAACAAATGACGCAATCATACCCTTATGATCGGATCTTTTGAACCGGGGAAGGAGAATGTCAAAGTTATTTGATCCACACATAAGATTGTAAAGACCTCAAGTCTAAGGATTAGTCATACAATCGATACATGAAAGTTCTCACAGACACATGGGATAAACACTCCATGTGAAAAATTTCGGCGGTCAGTTCGATGGACACGAGCAATTCATGCATCCATGTGATACACCAAGCGGACGGATCTCCACTAGTAGCCTATGAGATCGGCTACCCCACTTAAGGGTGGATCATATCATCATGCTAGTCTCTCCGTTTTGTGAACGCCCAGATTATTCACAAAACTATGACTAGGAACACTTAAGAGTAATGATTCTCATAAGGCGTGGAAGCCATCATCTTATTACTCCAAGGGCTTTATTACAGTGTTTGATGATTCATATTAGTTATGTAAGACACGAATAATAAAGATTGTCATTTTATTAATTAATGAAAATATTACAAATACATGTACATATAGCCCATCCACAAGTGGGTATAAGGCATATCCCTAACAGGTTATACAAAATATGAATGATGCAAGTTAAAGGAAACGTTTTGGGTTTGTTGGAAAAACTCAATATGTTATAGCGGGCCAACTTCTTGTTGCATATCTCTTAAGTGCTAGATCAGCTCTTGAGGACCATGCGTATGTGATACATATTAAGATTTGTATATGATGCCGTGGATTTTCACTAGAGCAAGTGGGAGAAATTGTTAGGGTTGGTGCTCAGAGTGCCAATCCGGATCGTATTCATGATGTCCGATCATGAATACGAACAATTCCTTTTTCCATAATATTACTTATTTATGGTAATACTTCTTGCTTTTATATACATATTCGATCTAATTACGATTAGATTAAAACTAAATATGATTTAATGATATGTATATATTAGACAAAAACCTGATAATATATAATGTAGTGCACAGTTACAAGTAATTTGTAATTGACATTGGGAAGTGACAATACCAGAAATATATTATCAAATAAAGTTACTGGTTAAGATTTACTAACATGGGTCGGATAGTAAAATCGGTTGAGACCAGTACATGTCGTATATCGAGACTTGGTCCGATGGTTTATCCCAATGAACCATGAGTCTAAGGAGACTCGTATAAACATTTAGGTGTTTATAGTGGATAAACACTGAACGACTCTGTAACATCTCGCTTTCGAAGATGCTACCGGTAGGAGACAGGCTAATCCTGCCTCCATAAGCCTCTGGTTCTGCCGAAATTTTGGCATAACCTCTGCTAAAAATCATGCAACCTGGATCAAAGTCCAGCACCTCTAGACGACTTGTCTATGCAAACTCAAATTTATGCAATGTAATGCAACCTATAGGGCCCCACACATAATATGATATTGAAATGATGAACTCAAGACAAAATTCAATTGGGCTCCATGCCCGAAAATGCCTATATACAAAAACTTTTACAACTTAACATATACATACTTGAACTCTTTACATTATACTCATACTCCCAAGACCTGGTGACTGGCTGACTGCAACACTGTTTTCCGGCTTCCCAAGCTCTGAAGACTACGGTCGACCGATCTTGTCACCAACCTGCAAAACTCAAACATTGTGGGATAGTGAGTCATAAAACTCAGTAAGTAACTATGCTCATACCATGGGCCTCATACACACTCAAAGTCTGAATCTTGTTTCTGTATTAATCTGGGCTTTTATAAAGTGCATTAACTATATAACTCTTATCCATTTTTCGAACATATTACTTGCTACCTGTCTCTCTAATATTCATACATATATTTTAAATCATGTTTCTTGTTTGCATTCAACATCTATATCATTATTTACTAAGTCAAGTCTTATCATGTTTTCGCTGCGCTACCCTGATATCTCAGTACTTACCTACTTACTTTTTGCTAATCTAGTTCAGACATTTATTATAATTATCTTTCATTTATTTCATTGAAATATCATCAAATCGGATTTATGAAATATTTTTCCTATTAAACGTTTATCACACAATCTTCAATCATGCATACATATATAAATGTAATTATATTATCATGCACTATTATTCACAAAGAGTTCCTCTTATGTAAACATACAATTCATACGGACATCATTCATAAATACATATAAACATAATAATGTTATCATGCATTAATATCAGCTATATGCATCTCAAATAATTTCTAGATTATATGGTTTATATGCATAACTTAAGAATTATATTGTACTTTAACATGCCATGCTTTTTATAAAATACTTCTTGAAAACCTAGTCTGAAAAACTGTTTTCTGAAAACTCTTTGCTGAAAACTCTATTTTACTTTTTCTTTCTAGAAAAGCTCCTTAAATAATTATATTTGAAATCTGAAATCTCCGTCTGAAAAAATTGACTTTCTGAAAACAGCTTTGAATCTCTGGTTTCTGGAAACAGTTTCTAAAATCTAGTTTCTGGAAACTATTTACTAAAATCTAACTTTTGAAAACTATGTACTGATGATCTAAAAATGTGTACTAAAAATCTGAAAGTTGAAAGCTGCTCTATGTCTAGGACAACGACTCAACTGGACGGTCCGGGAACAACTCAACCGGGTCTCTGAAACTAGTGATCTCTCTACACCCAGGACAATAACTCAACTGGGCGTGTGAAACTGGTGGTACTCTATGCCCAGGACAACGACTCAAGTGGGCATCTCTGAAACTGGTGGTGCTCTACGCCCAGGACAACGACTCAACTGGATGTGTCACACCACAAACTAGAACTGGGGGTGCGGATCAATGCTACCACCAAAGCTCTGAAACCAAGATTTCGGGGCATCTGTCATCCCTAGTCTTGAATTAGGGTCTAGGGGCGTTACGTATCGCCGTCCCCCTAGCCATGCTCAACGTGTGCACACGGACCCAATCCGTCAATTCCAACCGTATCAAGTTACATATTGGGGTGAGTTTTTCCCTCATGCCCCGAAAACATAAGACTATATTCCGTATCTCAAAACTGTAAGAACTTTTCTGAAATACATTTCTTCCAAAAGAAAACTTTTGAAACTTTTCTTTAAATCACTTTAAATTTCAAAAAGATTCTTAACTTTAATTCAATTTCAAAAAGATTCTTAACTTTAATTCAATTTCTGAAAATCGTAACCCACACATATGCATATTCATTTCTAATGCTTTTACATACCCTAACCATGTTTTCCTATATGCTTATCTTTAGGTTGTCATGTAAATACGTGCATAAATTCATGCATATCTATAAATTACTGACATATGTATTCAATTCCTTACATGTTTTTATCTTGAATTAACTCATATTCTATATGTTTATTTCATCCACATCGTACTTTGCGTCTATCACACATGATATTATAAATTCATGCTCAAGTTTAGTATAAATGGTAACAGCTTTTCAATTACTTACAATCTAATATGCACTTCGTACACATAATATCATAGGTTAATACTTAACAATAAACTTTATTCTATAAAACATGCATCTGCAGACTGCTCATACCAATTTAATGCTTTCGTAACATGCTTCATACACATTTACATACTTCATTACTATTCAAATTCATAAACTCAATTCTAATTTTCCAGTTCTACTTCAAATGAAAACCTCACTTCAATACACATACAAAAAACATAACGTACACTTCTCACTAGTTACTCATGTAATCTCTTTATATCCCTATCTTTATAACATACCTTACAATTTATAAATGTTCTTCTCCTTCATTCATTTTGCCTTATTCATCAATCATTCCCAATAACATCAATCTTATTTCATAAGTTTATCTAACTATTTCCAAAATATCAACTTGTACTCAAACATTCTTATACCATAACTTATATACATACATCACATATTAGCATATATGCATATCTTAAATATTAATCATATATTCGATTTGTGAACATAAAACATATAAGTAAAATCCTATTCTCAAATTATATACTTAAGTTTTTGTATTAAACTTAAGTATATCCATATTTAAAACATAAACATAAACTTCATCAATTATTTTATAATTCATATTTAATTAATACCCAAAAACATTCTAACACCTCTTGAATAATTTTATCACCTTATAACCAACATTAGAAGTTCACGGCCCTAATTCATATCATACATATACATTTTATCACCATCACTTCTTTATCAATATTAGATTCAAAACAGGGCATTATAACATCACCATCATCACAACACCAAGCCTAGACCATAAACACACCCTTACGGCCAAGTGAAACCCATTCCATGATTTGTATAATTCAATTAAACAAATGCTTAACCCATGCTTTATTATCACAAAATGCATAAGTAGACACCTTAATATAACATCCACCATCTCATATTACTTCCAATTTAATCATTTAGCTATCTTAAAAAAAAAACCCCAATTTCTAGGGTTCTACAGATTTTCCCCCAAATTCCTTAATCTTGTAAATTTCTATCAATTTCTTTTATAAAACTAAATTAAAAACTCAATCCAACATATTTATAATCACCATATTCATCCAATTAATCCATTTCTTTAATAAATCAAAACTCATCAAACATAAATAATCTCTAGGGGATCATTGCTATAGTATACTTACCATTTGACTCCATGAACGAAATCAACTCCCAGATTTGGACTTTCTCATCTTCTTCTTCTTCTCTGCTTTGCCTCTCAGTTTCTCTCTCTCGACTTCCCCCTCTTTCTCTCTTGACTTCTTTGTTTTCCTCTCTCTTCTGCCTCTTTTTTCTTTTCTTTTTTCTCGGTCTCTCTCCTCTCTCTCTTCTCATCTTCTTCTCTCTTTCTCGGTGTTTCTTCCTCTCTCTCTCGGCATCTTCCTCTCTGTTTTCTCTCGATCCCTCTCTTCTTTCCCCTATTTTCTTATTTTCTTTCTCTTCTCTTTTTCTACGAACTGCGTGTGTGTGTATCTCATACGCGTGTGTGTGTATATTAATTAGGTGTGTGTGTGTTGCACGTGTGAGTGTGTATGTAGAATCTTCTAGGGTTTATTTACACGTGTTTGGCAATTTTCAATTTGGTCCCTCAAGTTGGTATAATGAAAACCTATAATTAATTCCATGAAAAGTTCCCATTTTACTGTAAAAATAAACCTCGCGCTTGAAAGCAGCCTCACACGTGAAAAATAAAATTCACGCAACACGCTAAAATAACCCGGGATGTTACACATTCACCGAAGATTTCTTAATAGATGGTACACCAACGTCAATATGAATCTTCTCGGGTTGAGTGAGCATAATGGTCCTTCGACTTGAGATACCACTGTGGATGTATTATGTATCCTCCACACTTTGATGGCAGTCACGTCACCGATCTATTTAGATCAGACATCCGCCTGTTCGTTGGGTGTGGACTGATCCTCATGATATCATGTGTGTATCAAGATATGATCCGTCAGTTCTGTGTACAGAGCATAGGTATTCAATGTGTAATTAGCAATCTGTTAAATCCATGGGCCTGTGGTACACTGTAGAAGTAAATTCTAAGTGTTATTAAGAGATTGCTAATAGAATCGTCGAATGGATTATACCTATAGAGGTTTGACATTTTATCTATATCTCTGGGATAATCCGAATATCTATGATGGATGGATTATACGTATGTGATGACCTCGACCTGTATGATTCAGCGAGTTTATCCGTGGTCGTCATAATTTTCGGGTGGGTAGATTATGGACACGAAATTGGATTTCGTGACGGATATGTCTGAATCTAGAGAGCCTCACTAATGAAACATACTCGTAGAGCACTAGGGCAATATTTATAAAATATACTGATTATTTATAAGTCGATTAACGGTTAAACGATAATACATGCGTTTGAGATCTTTCGGCCATTTATTAAATGTCAAATTGTGATATTTGACATTTATAATTAATATATATGTATTTTGATTATTTAATGTAAATATAATACATATATTTAAGATATTTGTATTTAATTATTTGATTATTCAAATGTTGAATAATTAAATTAATTAAATGATAAATATATTTTACTTTATTAAAGTAAGATAACTGGCATATTTTTATTGGTTGGAATGGCCATTTTTAATTGGTATAAATGGCTTGATTTAATTAGTCCAAGTGTTGTATTTATTGGATAAATACAACATTTTTAATTAAATCATTTTCCAACATTTATTAATAAAATAAAATATTGAAAATACTTGGCTAATATTAATTCTCCATTTTCAGCCACAACAAGGAATTATATATGCCTTCTTTTTCTTTTTTGTTTCATTGATCCAAGAACCCTAAAATTAAAAATACAAAGAGAGTTAGAGAGAAAAGAGAAAGAAAAAAAAGAAAGCTTGGAAAACTAAGGGTTTTTGTAAGTTTTCCTTACTTTCATCTTCATGAAAAATGTTTCCATGATTCTACGCTTCAATATGTGTAACTTAATTTTTTCTCTACTCTTTTACGGTTGTATTTTGATGGTTAGGAACTTGTTTTGAAAGATGGAAGCATGTATAAGCATTAGAATGCATGAAATTAGTTTATATGTATTCTTTTAACCATTTGATGGTGAAGTTGCCATTTTAGAGTTACTTAGCCACTCATAAATGACCTAGAATTGTTCTTGAATTTTTCATGATGGTGAGACTAGTTTGGTGTGGTAAGAATTGAATTAAAGTGTTGAATTTAATTGATTTGGTGTTAATTTGTCAATTTATGGAAATTATGAAATTAGGGTTCATAACCCTCTCCAAATTTAGGGATTTTCATATATGTGTTAATTAATGATGTTTATATGATGCATATTAATTTTGGTGTTGATTGGACTTGATCTTGAATGGTTTTGAACCAATTTGGACTAAAATGCAATTCTTGGAAACTTGAGGGACCTCTCGGCAATTTTGGAAAAATTATTTTCTTGAATTGTAATTTGTATTTTGACATGTATGACATGTATAAATCATTTTGGTAGTGATTGGGAATCACCTAATTATGTATTTGACAAATTAAGACTAAAATGATCAAAATGCAAACTTTATGGTCATTTCCGTAATTACTAAAAAATCTTGAAATTTTTCAGATTTTTGTTTTTAATGTATATTTGATGTAAAAATCACTTTTGCTGTGATTGTAAATCACCTAAGTTTGTTTTGAACAACTTACGACTAAAATGATGAAAATAGAAAGTTTTGGGGTCTTATGGTAATTTACTAAAATTATGATTTCCGGGTTAAAAATTTATATTTTTAAGTATTGAGTGATTAAAATAAATAAGTTTTTTTTTTTTAATTACCCAAGAAAAATTAAAGAAATTAGAAAATTTGATTTTCCCGCATTCCGATGTGTAACCGGGTATTTTGCCCAAAACCCTAGCAGCAATAACCAAAAATGCATACATGTGGTGGTCAATTACTTAACTACACATGCTCTCGAACTCTGTCTCAAGAGTATCTCTAACCATCATTGTGCTATCCTAAACATTTCAATCATTTAAATATATACACACACATACACACACACACTTTTATATATCTAAACGCAATTAAAAAAATTAAGTACTCATCGCATGAGCTACTTACCTGGCTTTTCGAGTGTTTCAGGTCCTAGTCAAGTCTGCCAAAATAAATGGAAAAATACTGTTAGAATCGTAACTTACAGAATTCTCGATTTAACTAAGACAAAATTCTGGATCTTTCCGGGACAACCAAATTAATTCCGATTTCAATTATTTTAGTTCTATTATTCTTAAAACACAATTTCAAACGAATTCAGGCCACTAGATAACTTGAATCCTCAGTTTATGCATTTTAAAAAAATCTTCCGAAAAATCTTCCAAACGCTACAGAAGGGTCCCGAACCCTCTAAACCAACTCGGATTTATTAAAATATTATCGTATCATCATATATGACTCATATCCATCATTATGATAAAAAAAACATACCAATACACGCAAAACTCACTTTTACCAGAAACGTGCACATGTTATCGGATCAATCCAACTCGTTTCGTTTTCACTCGGATTATACCAAATACACATTTTCAATATACTAATACTCAAACAATTCAATTTATATAAATACGTTACTCTACGAAGCTACTGAAAACATCCGAACATTTAACTATAAACTTGAAATTTGTGAGTTTTTACTGGGAGGTGTTACCGAGATTTCGTGTGAATATACGGGCTCCAAACGATCCCATAAACATGCTGAAATCAACAGAATTCTGATCGGAGGTACTGTTCACCATTGTTCACTATTCATCCAAATCTTTCTCCCTCATTTCACGTCCAACCGTGCACGAAACGGAAAATTCATCACCGCCAACTTGTAGTGCTCTCCGAGAGCTTCGATTTGGTGGGTGGCTCGGGCCGTGAAATGAAGCGACGAGCTGGGATAAGAAAATCCAAACTCGCGCCTATTTCATCTTCCGCTCGTCATTGCCGACGTCATGGGGCTGCCGTCGGCAACCACAAGGTGGAGGGGTGGCCGACGCACCCATTTGGCTGGTCATAACGGCCGGCAGGCTGTCGATGTGACCAGCAAAGCCAATGACAAAATTTGGGGTTATGAGGTCGAGTTGAAGAGTTTAGGAAGTTTTACCATTTTGGTAATTTCTGAAAACTATGGGTATTTATAGAAATATTTTTGACAATTACATATTGACCTCCGAAAATTGCAATTAGGTCCTTATCATGGGGCTTTCTCGAAAATTCATATTTTTGAATCCTTTTGATGCATATTTCAAAAGTGTTCAACAAGAAAATTATTCGTCTCGGAAAAACGAGTCTAATGGTTCAAGAATCAGTTCAATCAGAGTTTGTTTTCTACTTTTATAGCCGAAATAATAAACTTTTACGCATATAACGATATAAACATAAATCGCGTAATCAGTTCTCGAAACCACGCGCTTTTCAACGCGACGAAACTTCACTTTAAAATATTCCAACCTATTTTACAATACATAAAGTCCTATTTCTGAATATCATTCAATTCCAAATTCTAAACTTCAATTCGGAAATCTTCTAGAACCGTTCTGAAAAATATTCGAGATATTATATTCTCTCACCCTTGTAAAAATTCCGCCCTCGAAATTTCTCCGTCTTTATGTCTGATCATTCGGAACCGAACGCACATATATTACAATCTTATCCATATTCAAAAGTCATCTCACTGGACTCATTTTCAAAAGCTACATATTTCATACATCAATACAACCATACTATTTTAAAACAAAACACATTGAATCAAACATTTCATATCAAAAACACATCAACGCACGTATAATACAATCTTATTCGTTTTCGAAAATCATCCCACTTGACTCATTTTCAAAAGCTACATATTTCATACATCAATACAACTATACTATTTCAAAACAAAACACATCGAATCAAACATTTCTTATAAAAAACACATCAAACTTATCATCTCAATTCATATTCATTCATAGGAACACGCTCAAACTATTTCAAAGTCATTCATCATAGAAACATGAAGCCGAACATGAATTCCATACAGTCAGTCACATGCATCATCAGAATCAAAGAATATAACACAGCTTCTTTACAAGCAATCAAATATAGTATCAAAACATAATACATAATGCGGATCTTATATGTGTCCCGTCCACAATCAGAAACGGGACACATTCATTTCACATCATATCATTTCATATCATATCTATAAATGATACCAACATCAAAGTTTACATACATACATACCTCATCATACATATAACTTTGTATGGCTGACAACATAGCATACATAACCATCACAACACCCAAAAGATCTATGTCTAACTATAAACTTACATACATATTATTATAACGAACAAAATCTCTTATATCAACATCTATTGTCACAGCCAGAAGTGACACATAATCATAGTGCTCTTATGATGTTGGTAGTCTAAAATCTGTCAATCTCTATCATCATTAAATGGAAAACGTAAAACGATCTCTTTCAAAAAAACCATCTCGAAAATACATTTGAAAAATTGCTTTACTATAAACAAAGATCAATTTCAAAATCTATCATCGTAAATCCATATCGAGCATCCAGCATAACTCAACTGGATGAAATATAACAAACGCCCAATGCCCAAATCGCGCGTACAGATCAGACAATGAACGAAATGATCCACTGTCGATAGATGGTAAGGTATGCCCACTGCATTTGGACAAACCCCTATACAAGAGCAACAGTGGAAACATGTCATATCAAATCAAAAATCTGTAAAAACGATATACAAGCGTCGTGACGGAAACATATCATATCGTATAATATCATAAACAATATCGAAATACATCAAAATAAAATATAATTCTTTTGAAATCATTTTCCCCCAAAAACATAAATATGTGTAAATCAAAATAAATCTTTAATGCAAACTTTTCAAAATACATATCGAGCGTCTATTGTTCAGTCGTGCGCATAAACCGGATAGTGTACGAACCATGTCGATGGGATGGTGGGCCAGCCATTTTTCGATGGTCCAGACCCAATAACAAGCACCCCGACCAAGTCGGAACGAAAGATATACAAGCGCCACAGAGGGTCAAAAACATAAAATCATCAAGCACTGTGACGAAAATAGATTTTCGAGTGTGTCGACGGAAATAAAGTTTTACAATTAAAAACATCAAAATCATTTTCAAGCGCCGAGATGAAAACATATTATCAAGCATCTCGACGGAAACATATCGATAAATCTCAGAACATGAAAATGTGAATCAAGCATCGAGGCGGAAATATTTCTTTATCATTTATAATCAAAATCAAAACATCTAAAAACTTTCTTTCTTTCTTTCTTTTTTTCTTTCTTCTTTCATTTTTTTTTTTTTTCAAAATATTTTTATGAAATAAATCAAATACGAGTTCTCAAAAATGAATGGAAATATCATAGCACGGAAAATAAAATGTTCGTTCGAAATTCAGACTATCAACATCATAGAATCTCTCGTACCTCAAATTACCTTGAATTCACATTACATACTTATACATATACCTATATAAAACACATACTTTAACTTAGTATACCCATACCCATACATATATTCATAGTACACAAATATATATAGATAATCCAAATCACCCATATCAATCAAAACCATTGCACATCATACCATATACCATAAACCAAATAGAAAACATATGACATATATGGTCTATACACAACAGAAAACTTACTCAGATGATCAGACACCCTGTAGCTGCAGTCACTGACACCTAATCTTTTACTCTAAATCCACAACTGTAATACCCCGCCAGAGGTAGGATGCTACCGGCAGGAGACAGGATTGACCCATCTCCATAAGCCACTAAATTTACAGAAAATCTAGCATGATGTATCCTAAAACTAACCTGGATCACAGTCCAACATCAAACAGGGCTTTGTGCCCATATCATCTATCAACAATCAAGGGCATTGTGCCTACAACATTGATGAGAACCTGTCTGGAACAAAGCCAAAAAAACCCCTCCACGTGTTCTAAGCCCCAAGAATCGCGAATCTTGATTTTGTAAGAACAAAATCCTTCCAAGATCAAGTCCAACCCTTAAGGAACCTTGCCTTAAAGAACCTTTTTTATTTCTTTGGAGAATCCTGAACAGTGATACAACGCCACAACGCTTGCCACACGTTGATAAGATTTTGTTCCTTAAAACCAAGGAAGAATCCACTCCCTCAAGATGACAGAAGTCAATTTATTTTGTAAAAATATATATTGTTAGTTAATTTTCAATTACAATGAATAATGCCCCTTTAAATAGGTGGCTAACCATAATTCTACCAAAATATAATAAAACCCAAGTAAAATAAACCCAATGACACATAAATACTTTAAAATATCGTGCATGGGCGTTGTAATATAATTAAAGTTCAGCCCATCACTTAAACAACATATAACCTTGAAAAAATATAAAATATAAAAACTGTAGGGATATGTTGCGTCCTCATTTTGACCAAGAATAAGTTCGAACTGGACTTTGATGTAAGCTACAAAGTTTTAGCGCTACGAGTTCTCTTTCCACTTCAACTTGAATGACCAAAATCGAACATCGGACGAGAAATTTAAGTCTAAAATACGAAGACCTCTGCAAATCCCGCCACTGCTAATAAACCATTCGGAAATAAAGCCGAAAATAAATCAAGGCAGCCCATGCACGTCCAAAACCCATTTCATTCTTGATTTAGACATAAAAATACTTCATATAAAGTCTCATGCATGGACCAAACTCTAGAACCCAAGGAATCTTCCAAATCCACCAAAATGGCCCAAATACACCAATCTGACCAAGCCATGCAATCAGCCATAACTTCAAGTTAACTTAGCCTAACAAACAGAACACATTCTGGATCACATCAAACATCATAAACAATCAAATCATTTACTTAATATATATACAAATAGATTGCTCAGAACGACAACCAAAACAATAACCAATTATCATAAACTTCTTAAACTTTTAAAATTTTTCCCAGGATAACTGTGAGGGTGACTGCCGCTTGGGTGATCCGCGTCTCGAGCATGACTTCCAAAGCTGAAATGGTTGACCCATCTGATAGCCAACCTGCAAAACTAGCAAACTGTTTTGGTGTGACTTATAAAAACTCAGTAAATTATCATGCTAGTACTAGAAAAAAAACATTTAAATCAATCACATTAGAAGTTTCTCAAATTTACTAAGTTACGATGAGTTCAGAGTTATCAATATTTGTTATCCTTTGTACTTTATCCATATCAAATTTTCATATTTACATGTCTATATATGTGCCAATCTCATTGCTAACATTCAAATAATACAAAACAATACTCGAATACCATAGAGTATATCGTTCACATCAATTCCACTTCAATCACGTGAAACATGAAGTCATGCATCTATACTTCTATCACAAATATCTATATTTGAAATATCATCAAATCGACAAGTCAAACAAACTTTCTTCATTTTGAAACAAACTCTTTCAATTCAATGCAAACTTCCTTCAATTACACTGGTCTTATAATGACTTAATATGCGGGATTCATATGCATTGATACATATCATAACTCACTTATCCTATATTCATGGAAATATAATTTTATAATTATTACATATATATGTATATACGATAACAACTTAGCAAGCATAAATTATAGTATCTTGTACTCACACTGATTTTCAAATTTTTCATTCATTCTACAATAACATTCATAGTTCACAAATATCACGAATTATATCACGCATACAGATACACTCAGACATAGATATAGTCATTGTACAACCGACAACGAAGTGTTGGGTTTCTACTATAGTCCCAAGATCATTCAAGCAATGAAAACATGTGAATACTATAAAGAAGTATGGCAGAATCATACTTACAATGATCGGATTTTGCGATGCGAGGAACAACAAAAAAAATCTTCAAGCTTTGAAGCTCTCGGCAATCCTCCATTTTGTGCTCCTTTGATTTTCGGTCAAGCCCTCCATGGATGATCTACAAGATCCAAGCTTTTTGAGTGGATTCCACGCTCAAGGGTTTGTTTCCCTATCACCTTTGGATGACTCTTTATGTGCTAGCATTGGAAAAATTTGCCACAAATCTTCCTTATTTCTTCTTCTTGCTCTCGGTTTTGAGAGAGATAAAAGAGAGAAAATGGCCCTTGGCCGTGAGGTAGGAGGAGGGAGAGAGAAAGAATAAGTGAGTTGTTTTGTGTATTTAGATTTCTTCAATCTAATACCAAAAATTCAAATCCAAAAGTACAAGGCAATAAAGCCTTCCAACCACCCCCATCAATCACAAGTGACTAACATCATATCACTCAAAGTGACAAGACATCTATCACTTGAATGACTAATGATGTGACGCTTGATGTGACTTGTGGGCCGCACTTGAATTCGAAATACGAGTGGGCCCGCAAACACTCCTGGGCTCGGGTTCGCTAATTTCGAATTAACGAATTTTCTGTTGCGACGTAATTAAATCAAATTTAATTAAATAATTATGCCTAGCAAAATTACTATTCACGTCACTAGCGAATTAATTCTAAATTAACTCGTTCGCCCGAATTAAAATCTAATTTTAATTCCGCGTCGAAATTTAATTTCGTATAATATATCGAATATATTATTTTAATCGATTAATTCCAAATTAATCGCTCTCTCTCTTTAAATAATATTTTATCCCAGATAAAATATCTCCGTAATTATCCCAGATTAATTTCTCTCTCTTATAATTAATCTTAGATTAATTATGTCTGAGTCATACGTCATCGGTGAATCTTCGGGAAGCGACCCATGAGATCCCCGGATATGTTGTCAGTAATCCGATCGTCGGACTATCCGAACACGTACGTACCTAGTACTACGTTTTTACCGATTTACAAGACATGGTTGGCTTCAAGCAAAGCATCGTGCCTACCCAATTCTCCAGAAATATTCTTAAAGGAATATGTAATCTATATCAGGCGTAGTATACGTAGTATTACGTATTGCGATCTAGTATCGGATGTCACGTGCTAGGTCTGGGGCTGGAATTGTGTCTGTCACGTACGAAGCACATATCGGATCTCTGGTAACTAGTCTCTATAATCGGATAAACATGACCTAGTCATAATATCCCGATAGCTGCAGCATATAAGAGCACCAGTTCCGTATCCTACGTGATCATCATCTCCACTATGACTGGAGTGATACATCCATCTCGACATCACACCCAATACACTACGATTCTCAATATACCCAGAAGAGGCGTACACAGAACCGGTTAAAGCCCTGGACGACCAAAACCAAAGTATATTGATTGTCGCAAGTATTAGCAGTGCAAGTCTCAGGTTAAGACCAATACACAAACCCTAATTCAGACTTCCATAGACACATAGTCATACTACCAATGGAATTCCAAGGGGTCTATCCAGAGCGAAGCTGTTTCCGTAACATCGGTAAACACAACCTCCTATTACACTTGCATGAGTATCCAATACCCAAATGTATGAGAACTATGCCATTGTGCTCCCACAACGTGCACAAGTGCAATACTAGTATATTCGGCATTATCGATGTCCAATCTCGATAATACTCCGACTATGGATGTTTTAATGATTAAACCTTCATGGATTCATACGGTCTCATATCTTATCAATTCGAAACTAATCTTATGGACTTTTATCATTTATGTATCCCGGTAATCTAATTACAAATGATAAAAGAGCAATTTCCTTTGTCACATAGTTAATTTGTACAACAACACCATGTTCTGTGTAAATAGTAATGCTATGGGTCATAATTGTCCAACACGAAGAATATATAACAACCAATACATCAAAGAAAACATAACCAGACAGTGCATACATATGGCTGCCTTATACATACAATGCTCGTACGAGACTCATTACTTATTTTAGAATAGGTATGAGATGAATTCCGTCCGAACAAGTCCCTAACCATCTCGACTATTACACTACGAGATTATCAACCAGTTAAACATACAGACACATACACACATATCATGTGACACAAACTCATCACATGATCTCACATACAAATACATGTCAAACATTGCTTATCATCTGTATCATCATACACACACATATATATATCAAACATATGAATATACCCGTTATTTCGAATTTTCGAAACCATAGCCTTTTACTGTCCTCATATCTTTTACCTATCGATCAAACATACACCATTTTAAAAATTCTTTTTGAGACATTAATACAGTATCTTACCTATTCTACACTTTCATTCATATTCGTATCTTATCAACAACATACTTTTATCAATCAGGAAAGACTTAACTTACACCAACTCAACCTTTATACAGCTAAATCGTATGCATTATTCATTAATAAACTTATTCCAATAACACACGTCTACACGTACAAATACAAATTTAGAACTCGTGAATTTTTTTATTTACCGATCTTACATACTCAAATTATCCATAGCTTATCATCACATACCAATACAAATATATTTACCAATACTTATACATATACTTGTTCATTTACATATACATATACGTACCATTACACATCCATACACTTACATATATAAACACATGCATATAAATATTGAGCTCATCAATTACTTCACTTTATAGCATAGCAATAACTAAAAATTCATACATGTGGTGGTCAATTACTTAACTCTATATGCTCTTGAACTCTGTCTCATGAGTATCTCTAACCGTCATTGTATTATCCTAAACACTTCAATCATATATATATATATATACATATACACACACATACAAAAACACACACACACTTTTATATATCTAAACGCAATCAACAAATTAAGTACTCCTCGCATGAGTTACTTACTTGGCTTCTCGAGCGTCCAGGTCCTAGTCAAGTCTGCCAAAACAAATGGCGAAATGCCATCAGAATAGTAACTTACGGAATTCTCGATTTAACTAAGATAAAATTTCGGATCTTTCCGGGACAACCAAATTATGTCTGATTTCAATTAGTTCAGTTATATTATTCTTAAAACACCATCAAAAACTAATTCAGGCCACTAGATTACTTGAATTCTCGGTTTATGTATTTTTAGAAAATCTTCCGAAAAATTTCTACAAATACTACGGAAGGGTCATGAACCCTCCGAACCAACCGGGTTGATCAAAACATTATTGTATAATCATATATGACTCATATCCATCATTACGATAAAAAAACATATCGATACACGCACAATTCACTTTTATCAAAAACTTACATATTCTATCGGATCGATCCAGCTCGTTCTGTTTTCACTCGGATTCTACCAATTGCACATATTCAATATACTAATAGTCAAAATATTCAATTTATATCAATACGTTACTCTACGAAGCTACTGGAAACATCCGAACATTTAACGATAAACTTGAAATTTGCAAGTTTTTACCGTGAGGTCTTGCCGATATTTCGAGGGTGTATACAGACTCTAAACGATCCCACGAATGCGCTAGAATCGACGGAATTCCAATCGGAGCTAATGTTCACCATGGGTCACTATTCATCTGAATTTATTCCCTCGTTTCGCATGCAACCGTGCACGGAATGAAAAACCCGTCACTGCCAACTTGTAGTACTCTCCGAGAGCTTCGATTTGATGGGTGGCTTGAGCCGTTAAACTAAGCGACGAAACTCGCGCCTATCTTATTTTTTAATCGCCGTTGCCGGCATCCTGGGGGCTGTCGCCGGCCACCACAAGGTGGAGGGGTGGTCGGCGCACCCTCCCGGCTGGTCACGCTGGCCGACGGTGGCCGACAAGCGACCAACGTGATCAGCAAAGCCAATGACGAAATTTGGGGTTAGGGTGTCGAGTTGAAGAGTTTAGGAAGTTTTGCCATTTTGACAATTTCTGGAAACCATGGGTATTTATAGAAAATATTTCAGAAATTATATCTTGACACCAGAAAATTACAATTAGATCCCTGTCATGGGGCTTTCTTGAAAATTTCTATTTTTGAAGCCCTTCATATGCAAATCTCGAAAAATGTTCAACATAAAAGTTGTTCGGCTTAGAAACCTAAGTCTGATGGTTCAAGAATCAGCTCAATCAGAGTTTGTTTGCTACTTTTATAGCCAAAAAATAAACTTTTACGCTTATAACGATATAAACAGAAACCGCGTAACCGGTTCTCGAAACCACGCGTTTTCCAACGCAACGAAAGTTCACATAGAAATATTCCAACATATTTTCCAACACTTAAAGTCCCATTTTTCATTCAATTCTAAATCCTAAACTTCAATTCGAAAATCTTCAAGAACCGTTCCGAAAAATATTCGAGATATCACGACCAGTTACTTGGTTCACGTAAATTTTTTCTGAAAAAAATTATGTAAAATTTTACTGTGTTTTATAAAATTAATTATTTATCGTTATTTATTTTCAATAAAAGATTTAGGTGAAATATGGACAAATTAATGGTATATGATATCGGATAATTTATCCAAAAAATTAAGATATTTAAAAAACTAATTTCACCTTAATCGCGCTTCAACCGTTAAAACCCAAACAAAAGCTTCCACCAAAATAATTAGAAACTTGAAAAATAAAAAAATCGGGCAAAACATAAAAAAGATAAATAAATAAATTTATAAACATACGATGCTGACCATACATGTATTTAAAAAACAATAATAAATAAATAAATTTATATTAGGCGAAGATTATAATTCAAAAAATAATTTCAAAAGATTAAAACTTTTCAAAATGGTATATAAAGACACTAATTATTGATCCTATAGGCATATAACCAAAGAATGAATCCCTCCCCATTAAAGGATATCTAATTCATCATGCTGCAATGCTTACAAAAATGTCTCTGTCGCAAGTGATGAGTTTTCTTAAACGAATTTGGTAACATTGAATGTACATAGAAGGAGAAATTAAATATGACGGAAACGATATTTTAGGAAGTCGCTTATGTACGGGCCAAATTTGGGTCCAAGGGTAAAATCGACATTTCACCTCTGGGCCAACCACAAAACCAAAAACCTGGAACCCGAAACCCACTAAAAAGTCCAGTTTAAGAATCAATATTGGACCGAGAGACCTTACAAGCCCAAGCCCTTTATCATTGAGAGACCAGATCAAGATGGCCTACAGACTTCATCAGTTACCAAATTGGAAAAACGCCTAAGCTCATAAACCCCTCCATTAAATTAACTGTTACAGAGGTTTGAACGAGTAGAAGAAGAGTAAATGACCATACCTCAAAGGACTTATAAAAGGAAAAGGTCTTGGCTTGGAAAAGGGATTCGAGGATATTCAGTGCTCTAGTATTTCGCCCTCGATTCATCAAACAACACACCACCCTCACGGCAAACAAATGGAGATTGAGGTAACTTCAAGCCTTATTCTCCCTATTTTCTTCTCATCCACATTATTGACTTGGGCGTCGGACAGCCTACGGCTTCCACCACACCGGTGGGCAGTACTCCCCGCTCATCCTACCCTCATTTTGTAGGTTCGCTAGTGCCCATAAAATTCAGATTCTCGATTGTGGACTTCAGGCGAGAACCAACATCCATAATTTGGAGCCCATCGTCGGGCTTTAGAAAATTATAGCAAACGATGATCACTCATTCCACACTTCCTTCGAAACGATTGCTAATGGCATCTGGCAGTGAACAGACGCTAGACCCTACTGTGACACAATTAGCCATGCTCCAAGAACGGTTACAAGCTTTGGAAAAGGAGAACCTGACCATGCGAAACTCCAACGCGAATCTACAGAAATAGCTGGAGCAAACCTCTTCAACTTCTCAGCATCGCGACATCCCTAATCAATCCGGCAATCCGGCGATCGCACCCGCATTTGACAGACTGACTGATGACAACCCACCAGATCACCGTGGCCCGAGGAATCCCCCGACTTCCTCACTCGACCAGACTCAGCAAGTTGCATCCACTATAAGAAGAGAAATGATTGAATTCAAAGAAGTAGTTATGTCCAGACTACCGGGAGTGAGGCTTCCGATTAGAAAGAGCAGAGCATGAACGATTTCAAATACTCCATTTGTGGAGACAATCGCATTTGTCGAGCTACCATGAAAGTTTAGCCCACCAGATATGAAGCTATATGATGGATCCACAGACCGGGACGACCATGTTATACACTACAAATATAAGATGATGCCAACTGGCTTGGCACCAAGTCAAAGGGAAGCTGGAATGTGCAGAGGATTTGGAGTAAAGTTGGCAGGACCAGCCCTGACTTGGTTCATCAACCTACCGTATAGATCAATTGAATCGTACCAACAACTAGAAGACAAGTTCGTGGAATATTTTGTAAGTTCTTGTAAACTTGAGAAGACTACTGACGATCTTAATGCTATCCAATAGAGGAAATGAGAGTCATTGCGAAGCTACATGGCCCGCTTCAACAAAGAGATGATAAGTATTCCAGATCTCCACCAACCTACTACAGTGGAAGCTTTCCGTAATGGACTACTCTACGAAAATGGACTTTATAAAAAACTCACCAAGTTTCGATGCCACACAATGGACCAGGCCATGGCACGGGCCCAAATTGAAATAAGGTGGGAAGAATACAAGAGGAACCAGAGAACAGAAACTACGTCCAGCTCACATAATGACAGAATGCATGGTGTTTCTAGACGACACAACATCATCCCTCATCATCCTTCAGAATGGAGAATCCAACAAAGAAGATAGCGTAGACCCTTCCACAAAGATTTTGACAGGCGACCTCGACCTTACAAGACCCAATAGATAACGCTTGCGAGCAGACCCATGCTCCTAGACTACAACTTTACGATCTCCCCATGAGAGCTAGTTTCAGTCCTAAAGAAAATGAGAAATGATGTAAAATGGCCCCCACGCTCCAGGGAGAGTGCCACAAAGAAGGACACCCGAAAGTGTTGTGAGTTCCATAGAGATTATGGCAATACTACAACTGAATGTGTGGCGTTAAGATTGGAAGTTCTGGAATTGTTGAATAAAGGGTTTCTAATAGACTTACTCATGGAGAAAGTGAAAGCTATTTTAGCTCGAAGAGATGAAAGGGATGGCCAATGAGAAGCCCCGATTCCACCTCCACCGATTAACAACACGATCAATTTTATTTCGGGAGGATCAGAAGTTAGTGGTGCGTCATATTCAGCAGCCAAACGACATTCTAGGGCTGCTTCAACCAGCTTTCCTCACTCTACGATGTCAATCAATGGGATGTTTACCAACCTTACTATGGAGTTTCCAGACGACATCAGCTTCTGCAATATGAATCCATACCATGATGCTCTAGTAATCTCCTTGCAGGTCGTAAATTTTATGATCAAACGAGTGCTAGTCGACACCGGATCCTCGGCCAACATCATTTTTTCCACGGCTCTAGAAAACATGGGAGATGAACTGGAGAAGATAAGCAGACGAACAACTATATTGGTTGGATTTAGTGGAGAATAAAAATTCACCATGGGAGAAATATCTCTTCCAGTCTATGCCACATGAGTCAACAAGATGACCACGTTCCTAATTTTAGATTGTCCATCAGCCTACAATCTCATTATGGGTAGACCTTGGATTCATGAGATGAGAGCAGTGTCATCGACGTACCATCAAGTCATGAAGTTCCCTACAAAGTAGGGGATTCAATAGATTAAAAGAGACAAAGCCGCTTCCAGAAGCTGCTACCAAACAACTTTGAATGCAAAAATCCAGTCTGCATAGCAATTACAGAATGGGTCTCTCAATACGGAGCCGACACTTCCAAATCTTGAGGAGCTTGTCGAGATCCAGATTCACCCTCAACATGCAGATCATAAGGCACAGATTGAAGCTAACTTAGATCCGGAGCTACGAGCTGAATCGATCGAATTCTTAAAGAAGCGACACAATAATTTTGCATGGTCTCACAAAGACATGACGGGAATCGACCATGGGTTGATTACTCATGAGCTCCATGTGGATTCATACCACCCTCCAGTCAGGTAGAAGAGGAGGAAGTTCACCCAAAAAATGAACCAAATCATTGATGAGGAAATTCAAAAATTGTTGCAGAATGGAGCTATTAGGGAAGTTCAGTTTCTATAGTGGCTCGCTAATGTAGTGGTAGTGTAGGACACAGAAGTGGGCGACGCTGTTCCAGGCTCGTGGCCCGGTCGGGAGTACGGATTAGCCCGCGGGGGACTAAACTGGAGAAATAAAATGGACTCGCCACCCAGTATGAACTGGGAAATGATTTAAGGCCGCACTCACCCCTCGCAAGGGAAGACCTCAAACCGTTGGGTTCAGAATGGTCCATTACTTATGTCACTTGTAATGAACGGATTCATGCAATAATATAACCAAGTCTATGCAACATACACACACAAGAATAACTTATATCTAAGTTCGCATGCATAGAATTAAATCGACATAACAGCAAGCACACAATTCCATGAACATATTAAATAAATGAATGCGGAAAGATAAATAAACAATAACGGTAAAAGCATAAATATTAAAGAGAGCTAACTAAGCATATGATGGGGTAGTGAATGACTAAGGAGACAAACATGCATCAAACATGATGGAGGAATCTGTCCCGTGTGTGCGCGTTCGTGTAGCGTTCGTAAACCCGTTTGAACGGTAAACAGAATGCACGCGTTTGAGTAGCATTTGATAACACATTCGAACGGTAAATAGAATGTCTGCGTTCGTATAGCGTTTGATAACGCGTTCGAACGATAAACAGAATGTCCGCGTTTGTATAGCGTTCGGAAACGCATTCGAACGGGATAAGGCCTGATGTATTATACAATAAAATGCATGCGCATTCGAGTAGCGTTCTGAAACGCGTTCGAATGGAAATATGATAGAATGCATACGTTCGTGTAGTGTTCAGGAACACATTCGAACGAGATTACCAAATGGCATCTGAAATGACACAAACACATGCATGGATAAACAAATACATGATGTAGGACCTCGTATGCCCGATTGAACATATTTCACATTCAATCGAGTATACTTCATCCGGCGCGGCAAAACATCGTGGTAAAGATAGCCCTTAGGCATTTCCCTCGAATAGAGGACCATTAATCCACCATAGTTAGCCCATGCGCACTAGAATGCAATGCATGTGTAAATAAAGCAATGATATGCAAAGGGTAAATGACATAATAAAAGGCGCGGTAAAACATCGTGGTAAAGGTAGCTTTTAGGCATTTCCCTCGAATAGAGGACCTTTAATCCACCCTAGTTAGCCCATGCGCATTAAATTATCAATGCATGAATAAACAAATAAATAATATGGGAAGAATAAAAGGTGGAACAATAAACACTAAATTAAATACCAAAATGTAACACGTGCTTGAAAGTTTCTCAAGCGGTACGTGGAGTTGTATCCCAAGTGCAGACCGCACTACCGTCCATTCGGATTCGACTATGGAATTTACGTCTGGGTTTCCATCCGATATACCACGAGAGATAGCACAAAATCATTCAACCTAATAACAATAATAGACATGAAACATAATGATGCATGCGAATGAACCCACAATAATTATTTGAAAAGATAAATAAATAATAAAGGGTGGCCCTCAGGTCTTACCTTTTAAGTTGCTTCCCGGGAGTGCGTTTGGACGTCGCCGGAAGGGTCAATGTTCCGTAACTTTTCTGGTTTTCTGATTTGGTTTCACTGCCGTTTTGGTCACTGTTTTCCCCGTTTTCTGATTCGATTTCTTTGCTGTTTTTGTCTCAGTTTTGGCACTGTTTTCAGGAGGTGTTTTGTGGTGTTTATGGACTATTTTTGGGTTATTTTGCTGCTGTGTTGGGGGCAGTTTGCTTGCTGGTTTCGATCACTATTTTAGGGTTGTTTTGTGTATGTTTTACTGGTTTTCAGGGGGGGTATGTTGGGGACTGTTTTGGGGCTATTTTATTTTGTGTGAGTTGGTGGGCCAGTTGCTGCCTTCACGACACTGGTTCTTTGAGTTTTTGTTGGTATTGGCTTGGTTCTACGTGGCTGTGTGTGAGTGTAACTGCCGAGTGCTGTGCTTTAATGTGAGTGTCTTCACGTGGCTGTTTGCTTTGTATGGCCTTGTTGTTGCTTAGTCGCTGAGGGCTTGTCTTTGTTGCTTTATTTTGTGGAGAAGAGGGGCTGCCGAGGGGTTAAAGAGATGAGAGAGGCAGATTAGGGTTCTTTGTCGGTTTTGGACTGCTTCGGGATTCTTGTTTTCACGTCTGTTGATAGAGAGACGGCCAAGAGAGGAGGGATCTGTTTAGGGTTTACATTGCCGAGAGAGAGAAGGTTTAGGTGTGTGTTTTACTTTTAGGTGAAGCCATGAGAGCTTAGGGTCTTCTATGTTTGATTGATTGCTGTGTGAGGAGAGAATAGCCGAGAGGGTCTTCTTTTGTTTTTTTTGTTTTTTTTTTGCGTATGGTTTTTTTGTTGCATTAAGGAGAGAAGAAATGGCTTTGTAGTTGTACTCGGTTGATGGCTGTTTTAAAGAAGGAGCGAGAAAGAGAGGTGCCAGCCGTGAATATGTTTAGGGTTTTTTTTTTTGGATTATTTTTTGTGTTGTTCCGTGAGTGAGAGCCAAGGGAAAAAGGGTTTCTTTTTATAATGATGAGCTAGGATTTATTATTTTGTGCATGGGATTTCAAAATGAAGCAAATCACAATTAAGTGGATATATCTAATTAAATTATTTAGGGAAATAAATTTGTGTAATTTTGGTGGGGGGTGTCTTTGATTTGGTGAGTGATTTATTTAAATTAGGAATTGATTTATTTAATTTAGGAATGAGATTTATTAATTGGAATGTTATTATTTGATTTTAATTGGATTTATTTTATTTGATTTGATTTAATTTAATTTAATTTAATTTGATTTAATTTAATTTAATTTAATTTGATTGGATTTGATTGGATTTAATTTAATTTGTGACATGTGTTTTAAATGTTTTAATTATTTGGATTGGGCTTGGGCGAAATGGGCTTTGGATGGGTGCAGGGGTTTTGGGCCGAGGCTTAATATTTTAAAACAGGGATTAATCGGGCGAATCTGAGGCCAAACAAACGAATTAAATTTGTTAATGTATTTATTTTTTAATTTTTCCCTTCCGACGTCCGTTTCTCGTGACTTCCGCAACTTATCGGGTAGTGCCTCCCTACGAGGCTCATCATTGGGCTTTCATGCAAAAATGCAAGTGTCTACAGTCGCCCCCACTTTGATGAGACTTGTACAGTGTGTGACAGTGACAATCCTATCAAAGTCATGCATGTATTTTTACTTACCTGGCTCGCCAGCTGTTGCCTGACTTACCTGTTGTTCTGAGATACTTCAAACCGAGTTGGTGGTGGCGAGGTGCTCCGAACTGAGTTGATGTAAGATGATGATTCATTTCCAAATCGTTACTGATGTGAGATGATGGTTCATTTTCGAACCGTTACTAATGTGAGGTGGTTCATTTCTGAACCGTTACTGATGTGATGGTGGTCCATTTCTGAACCGTTACTGAGTTGAGATTATGGTCCACTTCCGAACTGTTACTGATGTGAGGTGGTTCATTTCCGAACCGTTACTGATGTGATGGTGGTCCATTTTCGAACCGTTACTGAGTTGAGATTGTGGTCCATTTCCGAACCGTTACTGATGTGAGGTGGTTCATTTCCGAACCGTTACTGATGTGAGGTGGCTCATTTCCGAACCGTTACTGATGTGAGGTGGCTCATTTCTGAACCGTTACTGATGTGAGGTGGATCATTTCCGAACCGTTACTGTATTGAGATGGTTCATTTTCGAACCGTTCCTGAGTTGTGATGGTTCATTTTTGAACCGTTCCTGAGTTGAGATGGTTCATTTCTGAACCGTTCCTGAGTTGCTTGTCTTTGCCGCTTTTTCTTTTTTTTTTTTCTTCAAAACCTGCGAACACAAAAACACGAATTGCATGTATATGATGTGTATGCATATATGCATGGATGCATTCCCTATTCCAATGGGTTAGGCCTTCATTTTGCTTCTTTGGCGCCTTTCGCCTATTAATGCCTTTAGTCACCCCCAGGCTTGCCTACAATTTTTTTCTGTCAATTCTATTCCGCTTCTTACTTGCTATTGAAGTTCCCTCAGGGTTCTCACATGTACCAAGATTAGACATATTTGTCGAATTAATATCAAATATGCTGATGTCACACATGTTATAACACAAATAGAAAAGGTTCAAATAAGTAAGCAAAACAATGTCTTTGTGACTAATAAATGCGGGATTCAAAATAAATATCTTCGTCATCTGCAGCCTTGTCTTCTCATTCTTGAGCATCAGATTTTCCGACTGCAGAAGTTCCTCTTTCTATTCATTCTTCTCTTTATTACTGATCGAGAAATTTTTTCGGGAATCCATCCCCTGCCCCATTTCATCTACACTACTGCTACCCCATATCTCCATGTATAAGGCTCGGTGGTCGATGATTCGAAAGACAAGGCTTTCTGGTAGGCCGGAGCTGATCATGTAGGTGGGTGGTGGAACATAGTGGTAGTTGGGTAGAGGGTTTCTGTGTGTATTGGGTTGTTATTTTTCTGGATCGGGTATTTTATGGGCGTCAATGAGGTTTTGGATCTCATGCCTAAGGCGGGTGCAGTTGTCAGTTTCGTGGCCTTTCCTCTGATGGAAGTGACAATACAGGCTTAGGTCAAGGTTGGGTGGCACAAGGTTTGGAAGTGGTTTAGGCTCTAAGGATTGTAGGAGTCCTTGCATCTTCAGCTTTTCAAACACCTTTGAAAGAGGCTTACCAAGGTTGGAAAACTGCCTATTTTTTATAGGAGTGACCTCAGCAATAGTGGGCATGGTCCCTGAAGGCCCCCCAATAGTCCTTTTATTCTGGCCATAGAACTTTCTGTTCTCAGCTTCTTCCTCCTCAATATCCATAACAGTCTCCCTTAACTGTCGAAAATCTCCAATCATAGAGGTCATCCTCCTCAGCTTATTATAAATAGAGGGCTTGGTGCCCCTAATGATCATCTTGATCTGGTCCTTCTCCGATGGCCGAGTCTGCATTTTCAAGAGCTGGCTTCTCCAGCGATCTACATACTTCTTGAAGCTCTCCTCCGACTTCTGCTTGGTATTCTCCAAGTCATTGAGCGACAAGTCAATCTCCAAGTCTGTGACATACTGATTCAGAAAGGCTTCTGTTAATGCCCTCCAATCATCATTGACCTTTCTCTCCAGGCCGTGATACCATACCACGGGCGCCCCCTCTAGTGACACCCTGAACATCTTCTGAACCTGACGCTTCGACAGACCCACTGAACTCATCACAGAAACATACTATCGGAGATGGACCCTCGGATCCCCGTTCCCGTTGAACTTGGCTATGTCGGACATCTTGAACTGAGAGGGCAGCTGCTCCTCAAAAGTCATCATATCGTAGTCTAACAAATCTTCATGTTTACCCCTGAGCTTATGGGTAACTGACTCTACTTGATCCCTGAGTTTCTGCAATTCTGCCTGAGACCCGACTACCTTAACTATAACATACTCTTCCATGTCATCATCGAAAATAGGGATCTCATCACTTACCCCATTCGGAGGCTCCTCACGCCTGACATTCTCATTGTTTTCTACTCGCCCTGTATGGGGCACTGCCAAACTGGCCACAGCGGTAGCTAAAGCTTGCAACTGCTCAGTAATCTTAGTGATGATGGTCTCTAATTGGTCTAAGCGGGAAACCTCATTATCTGACTCACTCATGTTTGCTAACTATTTTTTTTACAAGTCTTCATTTTTCTCTAACCACACGGATATCTATTATGGCTGTTAAAATTGTGTGAGTTAGCATGATGCGTGTATGCGTGCGATGCGTGAGATATATAAGATGTATGTGGTTATCAAAATAACATATATCCTTCCTACCTTATTCCTCACACACTCGTGGTAAGTCAATTTCTGTCCTAGGTATGGCTTATGTTATGTACCAATGTGGGGTACACAAAATCATTCTCTCCTATGCTACGGGGTGAACCTTGGCTGCTTCTGTCCATTTCCATCGGTAAAAGACAAAGACCGCCCATTTACAACATGGACTAAGCCGATTATGGGATCATGCCATTGTCTAGAAACGATGAATTGGGCTTTCGGCGACCGTGGTCATGGGGATAAACTTGGAAGCATCCAAAAACATACAAATATGTCATAACAAGGCGTATCCTTTCTGGATGAAAGCCAGTGCGGATATCGGACTCATGCTTCTGGTATACTTGGATCATGTTTGGATTTCTAAGCCCATCAAGGTTTTCATACAAGTTGGCCCATCATCATTTCAAAACATTCAATCATATTATTGCGAGGTGTAAACTTGTCCCAGTTGCAAAAGGCCCAACAGGTTTACACTTTTACAATAACGTGGCTAAACAACTTCAAATGATATGGGGCCCAAACACAAAGTGGCCCATCGGTATTTTAGAAACTTTTGGCCCAATTGTCATAAGACACAAACTCGTCCCAGTTTAAATGGCCCAACAAGTTCACATCTCATGAAAAGAAGTCCAACTGAATCCAAATGATGATGGTCCCAAACACAACCATAAAGGGATGGCTTCTATTGGTCATAAAACTATGGTTCATATATGGGATTATGGGAGTATAGATAAAGGCTCCTGCCGGTGAAGGATTGCCCACAACTAGGTCTCCCCACTCAAGGGCTCGAGCGACCAAGTGAGCACACCTTTTTCATACGCTAAGGTACGTGCCAACGAGTGATGATACATGACTGACTGTCAAATGGATTTCTTATTGAAGATTCCCCAGAGGGAGGGTGGAGTGGACTCTCTTAAATACCCAAGCCTCTTAGAGTCTTATCGCCTTGGTGACAGGAATAACCAAAAGGTCCTCCAAATTTGTCCATCACGGTAAGCTTCGGGTAAATGATTATCTAGGTGTCTTTCACAGCTTTTCCTTATAGAAAGGTAGTGAATGAAGGAAGACATCAAACCATTACCTAGCTCTAATAGTGCCTTTGATTAAACCACTTTATCCCACGGAAGACACGGTTAACTAGAAAAAAAATCACAAACATTACAAGGCATTATTTCGGGGCCGATTCTCTATCCCCAGTGGAGTCGCCAGACTGTAGGACACAGAAGTGGGCGACGCTGTTCCAGGCCCGCGGCCCGGTCGGAAGTACGGATTAGCCCGCGGGGGACTAAACCGGAGAAATAAAATGGAGTCGCCACCCAGTGTGAACTGGGAAATGATTTAAGTTCGCGCTCACCCCTCGCAAGGGAAGACCTCAAACCGTTGGGTTCGGAATGGTCCTTTACTTATGTCACTTGTAATGAACGGATTCATGCACTAATATAACCAAGTGTACGCAATATACACACACAAGATTAACTTATATCTAAGTTCGCATGCATAAAAGTAAATCGACATAACAACAAGCACACAATTCCATGAACATATTAAATAAATGAATGCGGAAAGATAAATAAACAATAACGGTAAAAGCATAAATATTAAAGAGAGCTAACTAAGCATATGATGGGGAAGGGAATGACTAAGGAGACAAACATGCATAAAACATGATGGAGGAATCTATCTAGTGTGTGCGCGTTCATGTAGCGTTCATGTAGCATTCGTAAACGCGTTCGAACGGTAAACAGAATGCACGCGTTCGAGTAGCATTTGATAATACGTTCGAACGGTAAACAGAATGTCCGCATTCGTATAACGTTTGATAATGCATTCGAACGATAACAGAATGTCCGCATTTGTATAGCGTTCGAAAACGCGTTCGAACGGGATAAAGCCTGATGCATGATACAATAAAATACATGCGCGTTCGAGTAGCGTTCTGAAACGTTTTGGAACAAAAATGAGACAGAATGCATACGTTCGTGTAGCATTCGGGAACGCGTTCGAACGAGATTACCAAAATGGCATCTGAAATGACACAAACACATGTATGGATAAACAAATACATGATGTAGGACCTCGTATGCCCGATTGAATATATTTCACATTCAATCGAGAGTACTTCGTCCGGCGCGGCAAAACATCGTGGTAAAGGTAGCCTTTAGGCATTTCCCTCGAATAGAGGACCTTTAATCCACCCTAGTTAGCCCATGCGCACTAGAATACAATGCATGTGTAAATAATGCAATGATATGCAAAAGGTAAATGACATAAAAAAAGGCGCGGTAAAATATCGTGGTAAAGGTAGCTTTTAGGCATTTCCCTCGAATAGAGGACCTTTAATCCACCCTAGTTAGCCCATCCGCATTAAATTATCATGCATGATTAAGAAAATAAATAATATGGGACCTTGTATGCCCGATTAAACACATTTCCCATTCAATCGAGTGTACTTTGTCCGGCGTGGCAAAACATCGTGGTAAAGGTAGCCTTTAGGCATTTCCCTCGAATAGAGGACCTTTAATCCACCCTGGTTAGCCCATGCGCATTAAATTATCAATGCATGAATAAACAAATAAATAATATGGGACCTTGTATGCCCGATTGAACACATTTCACATTCAATCGAGTGTACCTCGTCCGGCGCGGCAAAACATCGTGGTAAAGGTAGCCTTTAGGCATTTCCCTCGAATAGAGGACCTTTAATCCACCCCAGTTAGCCCATGCGCATTAAATTACCAATGCATGAATAAGAAAATAAATAATTTGGGACCTTGTATGCCCGATTAAACACATTCCCATTCAATCGAGTGTACTTTGTCTGGCGCGGCAAAACATCGTGGTAAAGGTAGCCTTTAGGTATTTCCCTCGAATAGAGGACCTTTAATCCACCCTAGTTAGCCCATGCACATTAAATTATCAATGCATGAATAAACAAATAAATAATATGGGAAGAATAAAAGGTGGAACAATAAACACTAAATTAAATACCAAAATGTAACACGTGCTTGAAAGTTTCTCAAGCGGGTACGTGGAGTTGTATCCCAAGTGCAGACCGCACTACCGTCCATTCGGATTCTGCTATGGAATTTACGTCTGGGTTTCCATCCGATATACCACGAGAGATAGCACAAAATCTTTCAACCTAATAACAATAATAGACATGAAACATAATGATGCATGCGAATGAACCCACAATAATTATCTGAAAAGATAAATAAATAATAAAGGGTGGCCCTCAGGTCTTACCTTTTAAGTTGCTTCCAGGGAGTGCGTTTGGACGTCGCCGGAAGGGTCAATGTTCCGTAACTTTTCTGGTTTTCTGATTTGGTTTCACTGCCGTTTTGCTCACTGTTTTCCCCATTTTCTGATTCGATTTCTTTGCTGTTTTTGTCTCAGTTTTGGCACTGTTTTCAGGAGGTGTTTTGTGGTTTTTATGGACTATTTTTGGGTTATTTTGCTGCTGTGTTGGGGGCAGTTTGCTTGCTGGTTTCGATCACTATTTTAGGGTTGTTTTGTGTATGTTTTACTGGTTTTCAGGGGGGTATGTTGGGGACTGTTTTGGGGCTATTTTATTTTGTGTGAGTTGGTGGGCCAGTTGCTGCCTTCACGTCACTGGTTCTTTGAGTTTTTGTTGGTAGTGGCTTGGTTCTACGTGGCTGTGTGTGAGTGTAACTGCCGAGTGCTGTGCTTTCATGTGAGTGTCTTCACGTGGCTGTTTGCTTTGTATGGCCTTGTTGTTGCTTAGTCGCTGAGGGCTTGTCTTTGTTGCTTTATTTTGTGGAGAAGAGGGGCTGCCGAGGGGTTAAAGAGATGAGAGAGGCAGATTAGGGTTCTTTGTCGGTTTTGGACTGCTTCGGGATTCTTGTTTTCACGTCTGTTGATAGAGAGACGGCCAAGAGAGGAGGGATCTGTTTAGGGTTTACATTGCCGAGAGAGAGAAGGTTTAGGTGTGTGTTTTAGGTGAAGCCATGAGAGCTTAGGGTCTTCTATGTTTGATTGATTGCTGTGTGAGGAGAGAATTGCCGAGAGGGTCTTCTTTTGTTTTGTTTTTTGTTTTTTTTTTTTTTGCGTATGGGTTTTTTGTTGCAGTAAGGAGAGAAGAAATGGCTTTGTAGTTGTACTCGGTTGATGGCTGTTTCAAAGAAGGAGCGAGAAAGAGAGGTGAGAGCCGTGAATATGTTTAGGGTTTTTTTTATTTGATTATTTTTTGTGTTGTTCCGTGAGTGAATGGTTTCTTTTTATAATGATGAGCTAGGGTTTATTTATTTTGTGCATAGGATTTCAAAAGGAAGCAAATCACAATTAAGGGGATATATCTAATTAAATTATTTAGGGAAATAAATTTGTGTAATTTTGGTGGGGGATGTCTTTGATTTGGTGAGTGATTTATTTAAATTAGGAAGGTATTTATTTAATTTAGGAATGAGATTTATTTAATTTGGAATGTTATTATTTTGATTTTAATTGGATTTAATTTAATTTGATTTGATTTAATTGTTGGTTTCTATTAAGGTCCCAAGATCAATAATAAGCATGAAATCATGTGTGAATAACAATCGAAGGAGTTGCGGCATACTCACATCGATCGGTTGAGCGACGCGGCAAGCAACGATACTCCATTTTCTGCCTTGGACTGCATTCGGCAGTGAGCCGATCACAGCCCACTGTTTTCGGTTTTTGCCTCCAAATTTTGAGCTCCAATCTTCGTCAAACGATTCCCGGCTCATGGGTAGACTTCCCTATCACCTTCGCATGTCTCGTAAGTGTGCTAGCACTTGTGATTTTGCCGCAAAATCCCACTCTTGTACTTCCCACTGCTCACGATTTTGAGAGGAAACCAGTAAGCTTTTTACAGCCCCTTGGGCGTGTGTTGTAGAGAGAAAAAGAGAAGGAGAGATTGTGTTGAATTGGTTGGAAAAGTGTATATCAAACACTTATATATTTTCCAAAAATAAATAAGTGAATTACCACATTTTTTGTTTCCAAAAAGTCAAATGGAAAAGCCTTCCAACAACTCCAACAACTACCATCAATCAATCAATCACATCAATCACAAGTTGTCAAGTCACATCACTCAAAGTGACAAGTGATTTGACGCTTGATCCGACTAATGATTTGACGCTTGATTTGACTTGCGTGCCGCACTCGAATTCGAAATGCGAATGCGCTCGCAAATAATCTCGGGCTCGGGTTCGCTAATTCCAAATTAACGAATTTTCCGTTGCGTCGTAATTAAATGATTACGCCTAGCGAAATCACTATTCACGTCGCTAACGAATTAATTCTAAATTAATTTGTTCGTCCGAATTAAAATCTAATTTTAATTCCGCGTCGAAATCCAATTTCGTTTAATATATCGAATATATTAATTTACCGATTAATTCCAAATTAATCGTTCTCTCTCTTTAAATAATATTTTATCCCAGATAAAATATCTCCGCAATTAATCCTAGATTAATTTTCTCTCTCATCTAATTAATCCCAGATTAATTTAGAGTGCGAGTCATACGTCATCGGTGAATCTTTGGGAAGCGACCCATGAGATCCCCGGATATGTTGGCAGTAAATTCGGTCGTCAGACTATCCGAACACGTAAGTACCTCGTACTACGTTTATACCGATTTACAAGACAAGGTTGGCCTATAGCAAAGCGCCATGCCTACCCAATTCTCCGGAAATATCCTTACAGGAATAAAGGATCTATATCAGGTGTAGTATACGTAGTATTGCGTATTTCTGTCCAGTATCAGATGATCACGTGCTAGGCCTGGGGCTGGAATTGTGTCTGCCCCGTACGAAGCACGTGTCGGATGTCTGGTGACTAGTCTCTATAATCGGATAAACATGACCTTGTCATTTTATCCCGATAGCTGCAGCATTTAAGAGTACTAGTACCGTATCCTACGTGACCATCATCTCCATATGACTGGAGTGACACTTCCATCTTGACATCACACCCAACACACTACGATTCTCAATATACCCAGCATTGGCGTACACAGAACCTGTTAAAGCCCTGGACGACCGCAACCAAAGTATATTGATTGTTGCAATTATTAGCGGTACAAGTCTCAGGTTAAGACCAAATACACCTACCCTGATTTCGGACTTCCATAGACACATAGTCATACTACCAATGGAATTCCGAGGGGGTCTATCCAGAGCGAAGCTGTTTCTCGTATCATCGGTAAAACACAACCTCCTATTACACATGCATGAGTATCTTATACCTAAATATATGAGAACTATGTCGTTGTGCCCTCACAACGCGCACAAGTGCAATACTAGTCTCTTACGTATTTATCGATGTCCAATCTCGATAATACTCTGACTAGGGATATTTAATGATTTATCCTTCGTGGACTGATACTGTCTCATATCATTCTCCGTCCAGGAACAAATCATAGGGACTTCTCATCATTTATACATCTAGGTGATCTAATCACAAATGATAAGAGTGCAATCTCTTTTGTCACATAGTTAATTTGTACAACAACACAATGATCTGTACAAATAGTGACGCCATGAGTCATAATTGTCCAACAATCTCCCACTTGGCCTATAGCCAGTCACTCGAGTGTCTGACACCCGAACTATGTACGGTTGGCTCAAACTGCTGAGAAAGGCTTTTGTAAGCGGATTTGCATGATTATCATCTGATGCTATTTATTCGATCATCACATCGCCATGATTTATGATCCGAACGAATCAGATGAATAGTCTAAGTATTTATCTGGATCGTTGATGAGACTATTAATTCTTTAGCCTATGCTGACACCTAGCTCAGCTGCTAACAGAATTATATCTAATCTAATTAGATTTGTTGTCGACTCAGAAGGCTTCTATTGCCGCCTCAGCTGCAGCAATAACCCGCATTTGTTATTTATACGGTAACAATATCTTGCTTGGAAGATTTCCAGCTCACTGTACCGTTATTCAAACTATATAGTACCGTTTGCGACTTATAGTTGTTTTATCGGTTTAGGAAACTTACAGTAGTGATCCCAGTCACTCCAAGTTCTCATTCTCCATAGTTTAAGACAGCATCCTTAGTTCTCTAAGATTTTAACGGATGTTCTTAACATCAATCCAGTGACTATCACTCGGATTGGCCTGTTTGTGAATCTATATGCTCAAAATGTATGAGACACCAAGTCACGTACATTTTTCAATGTACGATTTCTCGGAGAGTTTTCTCGAAAGCCAAGCTTTCACCGATTATTATTATGGGAATATCATTTCCAAGAAATGACATATTATCATTATTTTATAGGACATCGATTATCAGTGCGCTCCCACTAACCCTCTTATATACACAAGAATCATTTTCGTTTTAAATTAAATCATACACCATTATGATTACATCAAAACGATAATTCTAAGAACCTATGTTTGCTTCAATCCAAACATGGATCGAATAACCTGCAAACCTTGTTTGCTAGTTTTGGTACGACAAAACCGACATGATGTTTTAAACATCCTCCAAAAGGTTTCCTTTTCAGGAAAGCGATTTTCCCGTTAAGCTGTCATATTTCATAAATAAAACACGCAGCTTTAGCAAGCATTATCCAAATGGATTTACTGTGGCAACAGTTAAAATGTTGAATCGTAATCAACACAATGTTGATAACGATACCTTTCCGCAAAAAGCCTAGCTTTATACGTTGGTATGTTTCCATCCATGTATGTCTTCCTAGAAGACTTATATAGTACCAGTAGGCACAATGCCTTGCGGTACATCAACTAGTATCCAAACTTGGTTGATTTACATGGAATCCATTTCGGATTCATGACACTTTGTCATAATAGGGAGTCGATACCTTGTATCACTTCCTCATACGTAGTCAGTTGGTATTCCTCAATAAGATAGACATCTTTATGAGGTGAGATCAGAAACCCATACCCCAGGTTGTTTTCCGACTCTCTCCGACATACGCGGTTCTTGTGTATTCGAAGATTAATGGTAATAGTTTCATCCTTGATGAGCTATTTATGTTCCATTAAGGATCGGTGCCTTGGACAGTATTACTACGATTTTCATCGAGTTTTACTATCCTCCCACTTACCACTGCATATTGGTATTCCTCTTAGGAAAACCGCATGGTGAGCAACAATCTAACTGTTTCCTGTGAGTTGTATAAGTACAATACTTATGGTATCCCTAGGATAACCTACAATTGGCACTTATCCAATTTGTGTTCTAGTTTGGTATCATCCAAACATATGCCTAGCATATCCAAATTATCAGGAATGTGAAACCCGGTTTCTTTCCTGTTCATATCTATATGAAATCTGTCAAACAGATTTTTATGGAACCTTATTCTAAATAAGTTCTTGCACTGTTTAAAGCTTATCCGTTGAAGGAAATGGTAGCTCAGAGCGACTCATGATTAGCCTTATCATGTCTAACATAATTCGGTTACTCAGTTCGGACACTCTGTCAACTTGATGTGTTCCGGGAGGAGTCCTTATTTGAAAGAATAATATACTCTTTCAAGTATGTTAGAAACTTATTGCTTCAGTATTTTCCATTACGGTCTTACCGTGACGGTTTAATACTTTAGCTGATCTGTTTGTCTATTTCGTGTCAAAAACTCTAAAAGTTTCCGATTTGTGTTCTTCAAAAGAAACACATAACCATAATGCGATGCCACATCCGTAAAGGTCACGAAATATTCATATCCACATCTAGCCTAGCTAGACATGGGCCCACTTGCTTCACTATGAACTAGGGCTAAAAGATCAGTGGCATTTACACTTTTACCAAGTAAAGGTGTTTTAGGCACTTTGCCCAATAAACTAGATTCGTAGACTTTATTTGATTGGAATCAAATGTGTCCTAGTACCCACTCTTGAAAAGTGCGGATATACGATTCTTGTTTAATTGTGTCCCCGACAACAATGCCACAATTAGTTTCTTCTGATCAAATTAGTTTGAGCTATTTGTTTATCATTTTATATGTTTGAGATATTATTTATATTCAAAATATAAATTCTGTCATTCACGTCTAATGTGTTTATCTCAATATCATCTTTATATAATAAAACACTTTAGTGTTCTAGAATATAAAGGTTCACCCGCAGCGGGTTAAACACTGATATAGAGATAATGTTTCTAGTCAAACTAGTTACATTATAACAGTTCCCAATTTAGGTACATACCCGAGGGTGGTTCCTAAACTTAGGTATCTATGGTTAAAACAGCGACTTTCGTCCTATTTCCAATTCGTAGATAAATCTCGATTGAAGTCAGTATCCTGCTCATAGCAGATTTTGAACATCAATATATATATTTTATTTACCACACTAAGTATTTAAAATCTAATTTTAATACTAGTAGTGAACATAATCTTGACAAACATATTTGAAGTCAGAGCCTTGCTCGTTCTTCAATTCCTTCATGTCTGCTTTGTCCAAACGGCAGTCACGCTTCCGTGATCCCATTTGCCACAATTCAGGCAGACATTTTGGGATATGTCCTTTATCTTCCTAGAAGATTATAATGATTTTGCCTTTGCCCTTTTCAACACTCCAGAAGCCTTTGGCCAAGCCTTGGCCTTCTAGAATATCGAAGTAAGGTGCGCCTTGCGCTACTTGCCTAATTGCAAACTTTGACTTTATCTCCTTGAGAATAGTCATTAACTCTCCAAGAGTTATTATTGCAATTTAGTATTTCTAAAACCTAAGTATAGATTGATGAAGATCCTTCAATTTCATTATCATAATTTAAGGATCTAATCCTTAGTTCTGATTCAGAAATTAAGGAGTCTACTGCAACAAGCTTAATGGATTAAGCACTAAAGTTATCATCTCATAATCTTCCAAAGATTATGCTCTACTGTTTGCTTAACTCCGGGCTTAGGCCTAATATGTTATTTTATCAAATAAAGTAACTTATTATTTTCCAGGACCATCCTGAAATATTATTCCCAATTTTGAAAATTAAACCATTTAAATACATTTTCCCTATGATCATGTTTTAAATGTCAATCTTTCAATTTTATCTTGATTTTAATAGTCCAACTATTTAATCAACTATAATTTAATAGATTAAAATCAATATATTGATTACTATAATCCAATTATAAAATCAACTATAAATGAATTGTTTGAATATAGTCCAACTATTTATTAAAACAACTATTTAAATATTAGTCCAACTAACATTTAATCTATAACGACGAATGATATTTGTTTGAGCGCGTATGGCAAATAATTAAACGAGTATTGCAAATTCAATTCTTGCCTCCCACTATTTTTCGACGAGCCTCTAACCCTCTGTCGAGTACTCGGGAAACCGTGTTTCCTAGTGGGCTAGGATCCCGTTAAATATCACACAATCTTGACTTTAGCCAACAAATTGTATGATAATTAACTAGGTAGATCTCTAAGATCGATTGGATCCAATCCAATTCCTAGATCCGGTAGGGGGACATCTAAGTCCGAAACATATATCTTATATATGCCAATACATCTAATGTATTACCTAACCTTTTTCCTCTGAATCAACTAAGCCTTCGCTTTGGCACAACAAACTTAGTGATCCCAGTTAAGCGCGACCCATTGACCATGGAAAGCTTCGTAATCATGTCGATGGACAAGAAGTGGTATTGACTTTGGCCAACAAACCACAACTTGGACAAGACACCAATATGGAACAAAGCTCTCGTGATTCAAACACATCCTCGACGGACAAAGGCCTTGACTTTGGCCAACAAGCCAATGCCAGTCTCGGATCTTGAGTGAGAATCACTCAATGGACAGAAAGACACTTAATATTTTGCGAGGGTTTTTCGAGTGCAAATTGGCAACCAATTTATTATCTTTGTTAAGGTCTCATCATCATACACCCTTAAACATGCATTCTAAACACATAATAAAGCGCGTATAATAAAATAATAATGATATGCGGATGGATACTTTACACATTCATCCTAGATCAAATCTCTCCCTTTCTCTTTCCCGCTAGCACAAGTATTTACTTCTACCCGTTACACTACACTTCTAAAGAAACCTCATTTACATTGAGAGGAATAGGTGAGAAGAGAATACAAAGAGTAAGGAGGTAATAAGGATGGACACGCAGGTCCAATTAATAAATCAAATTTATTACAATTTCCAAAATTGCCCCACCCATCTAATATCCATCCGATATACATTATTCATGCATCGCAACCATGTATTCACACAAGCATGTTATCAATCAATCTAATCAAATTAATTAATCTGATAATTAGTGACCATCAAATGTTCAAACAATGATTTGATTTTGCTCGAGTCAAACTCGTTTTGCGAATAAGTACTCAAAGTACGAATTCTCGAATTAAATTAAACTACACAATTAAATCCAATTCAATTTGTATTTAATTCTAATTCACTATTTAATTCCAAATTAAATATCACACTTTATTAATAAACCTTTTATGACTTAAATTCCAAATTTAATCGTTACGGGTCTCAAAGCCCGATTAACGTCCAACGTCAATTTAATTAAAGTTCAATGGGCTTTTAATTAATTTCTGAAGGCGTGGACTTTTGGTCAACAACTCGGGTCAAACCGAATAACCAAAATCCAATCCGGGAGTTACCCCATAAGCCTAGAAATCAATCTTGGCCCATTAGGCCCAATTAAACTTTAAAGGTCCATTAAGTCGCATTTGAGCTTTATGGATGCGTTTTTGGGCCCAATTGGGTCCAACCAATTTTGCCTAAACCCAACTTTGTACAACAAAGCCCAATAAGCCCATTTACAACATTAAAAGCCCAAATCCAATTTTAAGGCCCAATTATAATTAAATCACAAAACCCAATTTCACAATTTAATTTATTAAAGTGCATTACACAATTAATACCCCAATTAACATTTCTAAAACATCAATTAACATAACTAATCATGCTTAATAACCACAAAACATGTCCAACATATTTTGATCAAAAATCAAACCAATACATGCTATTGACTCTCGGCAATTTGGGGATTTAACGTCCGATTCGAATTCAATCCAATTAATTCCACAATCGACATTAAAATCATATTCCCGAATGATTTCCAACACATCCAATGATCAAAAATAAAAAATCCCAAGACATTATAGGGCTTCTAACTTTCGGCCAAGCTAAGTATTTTGGGGAAAAATATTCCAAACAATTTTTCAACAAATTGATCCAATCAATCATCATATAAAACACATTCAAGCATACTTAATCATCCAATTTCATAATTCATGCTCAAAATCAATTTTACCAAATTTTAAGCCCTAAACATTTCATGCTCAACCTTGCTCTGATACCATTATTGGTTTCTATTAAGGTCCCAAGATCAATAATAAGCATGAAATCATGTGTGAATAACAATCGAAGAAGTTGCGGAATACTCACATCGATCGGTTGAGCAACGCGGCAAGCAACGAAACTCCATTTTCTGCCTTGGACTGCATTCGGCAGTGAGCAGATCACAGCCCACTGGTTTCAATTTTTGCCTCCAAATTTTGAGCAGCGAGCTTCGTCAAATGATTCCCGGCTCATGGGTAGACTTCCCTATCACCTTCGCATGTCTCGTAAGCGTGCTAGCACTTGTGATTTTGCCACAAAATCCCACTTTTGTGCTTCCCACTGCTCACGGTTTTAAGAGGAAACCAGTAAGCTTTTTACAGCCCCTTGGGCGTGTGTTGTAGAGAGAAAAAGAGAAGGAGAGATTGTGTTGAATTGGTTGGAAAAGTGTATATCAAACACTTAGATATTTTCCAAAAATAAATAAGTGAAATACCACATTTTTGGCTTCCAAAAAGTCAAATGGAAAAGCCTTCCAACCACTCCAAAAACTACCATCAATCAATCAATCACATCAATCACAAGTTGTCAAGTCACATCACTCAAAGTGACAAGTGATTTGACGCTTGTTGCGACTAATGATTTGACGTTTGATTTGACTTGCGTGTCGCACTCGAATTGGAAATGCGAATGCGCTCGCAAATAATCTCGGGCTCGGGTTCGCTAATTCCAAATTAACGAATTTTCCGTTGCGTCGTAATTAAATGATTACGCCTAGCGAAATCACTATTCACATCGCTAACGAATTAATTCTAAATTAATTCGTTCGCCCGAATTAAAATCTAATTTTAATTCTGCATCGAAATCCAATTTCGTTTAATATATCGAATATATTAATTTACCGATTAATTCCAAATTAATCGTTCTCTCTCTTTAAATAATATTTTATCCTAGATAAAATATCTCCACAATTAATCCTAGATTAATTTTCTCTCTCATCTAATTAATCCCAGATTAATTTAGAGTGCGAGCCATACGTCATCGGTGAATCTTTGGGAAGCGACCCATGAGATCCCCGGATATGTTGGCAGTAAATTCGGTCGTCAGACTATCTGAACACGTAAGTACCTCGTACTACGTTTATACCGATTTACAAGACAAGGTTGGCCTCTAGCAAAGCGCCATGCCTACCCAATTCTCCGGAAATATCCTTACAGGAATAAATGATCTATATCAGAAGTAGTATACGTAGTATTGCGTATTTCTGTCTAGTATCAGATGATCACGTGTTAGGCCTGAGACTGGAATTGTGTCTGCCCCGTAGGAAGCACGTGTCAGATGTCTGGTGACTAGTCTCTAAAATCGGATAAACATCATCTCCATATGACTGGAATGACACTTCCATCTTGACATCACACCCAACACACTACGATTCTCAATATACCCAGCATTGGCGTACACAGAACCTGTTAAAGCCCTGGACGACCGCAACCAAAGTATATTGATTGTCCCAATTATTAGCGGTGCAAGTCTCAGGTTAAGACCAAATACACCTACCCTGATTTTGGACTTCCATAGACACATAGTCATACTACCAATGGAATTCCGAGGGGGTCTATCCAGAGCGAAGCTGTTTCCCGTACCATCAGTAAAACACAACCTCCTATTACACTTGCATGAGTATCCTATACCCAAATATATGAGAACTATGTCGTTGTGCCCTCACAACGCGCACAAGTTCAATACTAGTCTTTTACGTATTTATCGATGTCCAATCTCGATAATACTCTGACTAGGGATATTTAATGATTTATCCTTCGTGGACTGATATTGTCTTATATCATTCTCCGTCCAGGAACAAATCATAGGGACCTCTCATCATTTATATATCTAGGTGATCTAATCATAAATGATAAGAGTGCAATCTCCTTTGTCACATAGTTAATTTGTACAACAACACAATGATCTGTACAAATAGTGACGCTATGGGTCATAATTGTCCAACATTAATTTAATTTAATTTAATTTGATTGGATTTGATTTGATTTAATTTAATTTGTGACATTTGTTTTAAATGTTTTAATTATTTGGATTGGGCTTGGGCGAAATGGGCTTTGGATGTGTGCAGGGGTTTTGGGCCGAGGCTTAATATTTTAAAATAAGGATTAATCGGGCGAATCTGAGGCCAAACAAACGAATTAAATTTGTTAATGTATTTATTTTTAAATTTTTCCCTTCTGACGTCCGTTTCCCGCGACTTCCGCAACTTATCGGGTAGTTCCTCCATACGAGGCTCATCATTGGGCTTTCATGCAAAAATACAAGTGTCTACAGGTAGTCAGAAAGAAGAATGGAAAGTGACAAGTCTACATCGACTTTACGGATTTGAACAAAACTTGTCCGAAAGATTCATTCCCACTACCTCACATTGATTCGATGGTCGATGTTACAACTGGGCATGAATTGGTTGAGTTTCATGGATGCGTATTCTGGCTACAATCAAATCCTCATGCATCCAGACGACCAAGAGAAGACAACCTTTGTCACCAACCGAGGTGTATACTGCTACAATGTAATGCCTTTCGGCCTCAAAAATGCTGGAGCCACCTACCAACGTATGGTCAACAAAATATTGTCCCAACAAATTGGGAGGACAATGGAGGTTTACATAGACGACATGCTGGTGAAATCTTCTAAAACAGAACAACATCTCAAGCACCTGGAAGAAGCCTTCAACATAATGGACACGTACAAGATGAAATTAAACCCCACTAAGTGTGCGTTTGGTATCGCTTCAGGGAAATTCTTGGGGTATGTGGTCACTCGACGAGGAATAGAAGCAAATCCGAACCAGATTAAGTCAATCCTTGAAATCCCCTCACCTTCCAGCCCAAAGGATGTCATGCGACTAGCAGAGAGGATAACAACACTTAATAGGTTCATTTCTAAGTCTACGGATAAAATCTTTCTGTTATTCTTAACCCTAAAGAAAGCAAACAACTTCGAATGGACTCTAGCATGTGAAGAAGCTTTGAAAGGACTCAAGCGATATCTTACCTCCCCACCTTTGCTGTCGAAACCACTCGACAATGAAAGGCTTTTTCTCTAATTGGGGGTCTCAGAACAAGCGTTTAGTGCAATCCTGATCAGAGAAGAGGAGGGGACACAACTCTCAGTCTACTACGTGAGTAAAGCACTGCTGGGTGTGGAATCACGCTACCCTCTAATGGAGAAATTGATGTTTTCTTTGATAACGGCTGCAAAGAAACTTCGACCTTATTTTCAGGGGCATCCAATCACGGTATATACTACGTATCCTATGAGAAGCATACTCCATAAACCTGAGTTTTCAGGGAGGCTGACGAAATGGGCAATTGAACTTGGGGAAAATGACATCACATACCTGCCCAGGACTGCTATCAAATCTCAAGCCTTAGCGGACTTTGTAGCCGACTTCAGCCCCAACTTACTGGCTGCAACCGAAACAGAAGTCTGTTCTATCCATTCGACCCTCCCCTAGAAACTTACAGTCGACGGATCCAGTAACAAAAAGGGTTGCGGTTTGCGGATAGTAATCACTACTCCGGAAGGCGAATTACTACAACAAGCAATCAAGTGCGGTTTGAGAGTCACAAAAAATGAGGCTGAATATGAAGCATTGATAGCAGGACTAACCTTGTCTAGTGAACTTGGAGCCAAGAATATATAAGTGAAGTTTGATTCACAACTAATTGTCAACTAATTCCAAGGGTCGTATCACGCACGAGATCCACAGATGGCATCCTACTTGAAAAAGTTAAAAGATATCTAGTCGATGTACGAGGAACTCAAAATAACCCAAGTCTCAAGAAGTGAGAATTCCCAAGCAGATGCATTAGCCACCCTTGGATCAACGATGCAAGGAGACAAACCACGATCAATACCGGCAGTGTACTTGAATTGGCCAGCAATTTGGAAAGAAGAAAAAGAGGTCACCTCAATCAATTCAGATGACTCGTGGATGACACCAATTGTCAGATATCTACAAGAAGGCATACTCCTGGAAGACAAACTCCAGGCCAGGAAAATCCAGAGGCAGTCTGCATGGTTCACTTTATTCGACAATCGGTTGCTTAGAAGATCTTTATCCGGACCCTACCTGAAATGCCTTACTCATGAAGAGGCGCGACATGTGTTGACAAAGCTACATGAAGGGGAATGTGGGAATCATTCTGAAGGAAGGAGCTTGGCGCCATGAGCCCATTTGATAGGCTACTACTGGCCTACGATGAGGGCCGACTCTACAGACTTCAGTAGGAGGTGTGAAAAATGTCAAAAGTTTACTCCAGTCTCACACCTCCCACCAGAAATACTCAACCCTATCTTATCTCTCTGGCCGTTCATGAAGTGGGGAATGGACATCGTCAGGAAACTTCCAACCGCCCTAGGACAACGAGTCTACATGCTCGTACTTATTGATTACTACTCGAAGAGGATCGAGGCAGAACCATTTGTCAGGATACACGACAAAGTGGCACAGACGTTCGTCTGGAAGAATATTATATGTCGATATGGCATACCAAGAAAAATTATGACTGATAATGGTTCACAATTCATCAGTCACCATTTTCAAGATTTCTGCAAAAAAATTGGGGCATAAAGTTAAGCTTTTCAACCCCACGCTTCCCACAAGCAAACAGCCAGGCCGAGTCATCTAACAAAATAATACTGAACACTTTGAAGAGGAGATTGGAAAAAAGCTAAAGGTGCTTGGGCAGATAAACTCCCATGAGTATTGTGGTCATACAGAACAATGGCCAGATCATCTACTGGAGAAACTCCATTTTTGCTGGCATTTGGTTCGAAAGTAGTAATATCAGCTGAAGAAACCATTCCATCCCCACGCTACCAATGGCTCGATGAGGAATCCAATCGACAAATTATGAATTACAACCTCGATACAATTGATGAAGTGAGGGACCGGGCTTCCATTCGACTAGCGGTCCATCAACAGAGGATGGCCAGATACTTTGACAAAAATGTTAGGAGCAAAACTTTCAGGGAAGGAGGTTGGGTCCTACGTAGAGTTTTCTAGAACACCAAGGAGGTTGGAGATGGTAAGCTGAGACCGAATTGGGAAGGTCCATACCTCATCACAAAAATCATTAGGAGAGGAGCCTACAAACTACAAACCATGGATGGAACACACATCCGCAACATTTGGAACACCATTCATCTTAAGCTGGTATTACATACCATTCTTAGTTGTCTTTTGAATTATGAAATAAAAGATTTTTTATTTGCAAAAGTTCATTCGACGTTGAAATAAAATGCATTCATTAGAACTTAATTTCCATTCGATAAATAGTAGTCTTACACAAAATGTTAACAAAAAAAACAAATAAGTGTACATTAGACTAGCTATGTTATCAAACTTCTAGACCACTTGTTGGTTGTTCTTCAGCCGCCTCCGGAGTACTAGCAGCAACATCTTCTGGTTGTTCTTCAGCCGCCACGGGAGTATTAGCAGGAATATTTTCTTCCCGAACATCAGGCTCGACTCCCATCGGTCCAATATCAATTTCTTCCTCCGCTCGGCCTTCGATCACTCCCATTTCAACTTCGGGAACTACGACCTCCTTAACCTCATATTTCTTTGACTCGACTTCTTCACATTTTTCTTCTTCACCATCTTCAGTCGACAAAGAAAGCCCAACCACAAATCTTTCGTACTCTCGAATCTACTTTTTTGGCTTCCATTCGACGTGCTTGCCAGCAAGATATTCCTTTATCAAATATCTTCTATCTTTTATCATGGATTCGAAAGCAATCCTCTCCAGTTGTTCAAGTAGATGCTCATTTTCCTTCTTTACATTATCGAAGCTCTCCTTGTAGGCTTCAATCATTGTTTCAGACGTTTTTTTCTCCATTTTGAGGGTAGCCTTTGTCTCATTCAACTATTTATTTAGTCCATTCCCCTTCTTCTCAGAAGCGTCCAACCCAGACTTCAGTTTTAATGATTCCTTCCTCACAATAGACAAAGTTTTCTCCAAATCCATTATTCTTCTTTGACTCGACTCGGCATATTTTTGCATGTACATGCTGCATTCCAATGCCTGAAAAATTCTAAGTTAGAAATCGTTCGACCAATAATTGAGTAAATATAAAGAAACTCTTAATCATACGTACTTGATAGTTCAAGGTTGTTTCTTTCTTCATTGCTTCAATTGGGCCTATCGTTGTTAGCCTGCTTTCATCCTCTTCCAGAAGAAGCCCTTTTACAAATGTGTTAATATTTGAAGGATCCGAGATTGCAGTCGACCCGTGAGGAATCCTTATAATGACGTTATCTATGTCTTCCTCCACCTCAGTAACGACATCCCTTTTCTTCCCAGCCGTAATCATCTCAGTCGATTTTCCTTTCTCCACTACGGCCACATCTGGTACGACGTCTTTGAGTTTAGGAGCTTCAACCTCTTCAACTTCCGGATCCTTCCCATTTGCTTTCTTGGCTTTCCTTCGACTCATCATCTCGTCAATCAAAGATAATTTGAAAGGCCCAGACATTATGTCTTTTGCGCATAAAAGTTCTTCAGGAGTTAAAGACTTTAAAAATATCGACTCTCCGTATAATTCTCCACACGACCAATTACAGTATATCGCGGCCAATATGTGTTTACAAAGGGCCAAAATGGTACCTTCTTGACTCGGAATCTCCTTCCACAACAGATTCGCCCTCAATCTTTTCTCTACCAAGATGACTCTCCAATCTCTCTCTTCGGTGGGTAGAGCTAAGATTGCTTTAGCGTTGGAGATGGTTCGACTTGATGTCTCAAACGACCTGTTTCGTAAAGGATCTGCAGAAACGAATATAGGGTTAGTCCTATTATTAAGTGTATTCAAAGAGAATGCATGATGAAGATATGATACTCACTCGACAAACTCTAATATTTTGGGATTCGACCAGCTCCAGCCGACCCAAAAATACCCTATCCCCTCACAAAGAAATAATCAGACTGCCAATTTCCCCTTTCATTTGTTGGTAGTCCAGTAACTAAATGTTTCTTCCTCTACCGAAGAAACAAAATGTATCTTCTCTTCTCAGTCAGGTGTTCCTTTAGGTAGTATGTGGATAACACATCCTTCACGTCAAAGAACACTCCTAATTCAAAGGCCATGCATTCAATCGACAACAGAATCCTCCAAGTGTGGGGCATTAACTGAGAAGGAGCAATCTGGAAATGGTCCAAAACCTCCCAAACTAATCTTGGAATGGGGAGCCTCAATCCATCCGTAAATGGTCACTCTTAAAATCCAATCCACTCTGGGACTTTGTAATCTATTATCTCACTCGACAAAGGTAATCTTAGTTCTATTGAATCTGGAAACCTATACTTACACTTGATTTCCCTTAGAGATCTCTCTATCACTCGACTGGCTGGGTTTTTGGTCAACAGATTTGTTGGTTCACTAGTGCTTGGATTGCCACTCGACTCCCCAATTGCAGGTAAGGTCCTAAATGGTATAGCTTCAGTAGAAACCTCCTGAGACAACTCAGCTACTATTATCAACCCTGCCTCAATTAGATCATGATACGACCAATCTCTATATATTTCTTCCTCTTTCGTCTCACTAGAAGGTTACTCGATAAATCTATCAATCTCAGTTCCTAAACTGCCTAAGGATTCTTCACTCAACATTTTCCAAACGACAAGCATACAAACACTAGATTCCTTAAAAATATGTTCCTTAAAGATCAAACTCTATTCCAAACCCCAAACACAATTTCAATAATAAATCTACGATTCAAAATATCAAATAACCTATTTCGCCTAAGAACATCTTGAATTTACACTATGAATGTTTAAAGATGTTGAAACACAAGAGATGGGTTTGAAGAATACCTTAAAGAGCTTGAGACTTCTCTCTACTTGATGGACAAAGTGAGATTTTGTGAATGAGGTAAATGAGCTCTCAAAACTCTCCTCTATATCAACCTTCTTGGCGCCTCGAATTCCCGCCAAAAAGCTCATCGAAACTTGCGCTAGGGTTGGATTATATGAGTGGAGAAGAACCTAGAAGGAAATCAAATCCCATCATGTCAAAGGGGAATCTTTCGGAGATGTCGACTGAAAGAAATCAAGGGCCCTCGTGCTAAGCTAAGATACAACACGACACTGTATGAAGGCTTAAATACAGGGGATGCTGCCATCCGAATTTACCTCGGTCCTGACTTCCTACCAGGTATATGCCATTTGATACGACATCGTATGAATGCTTTGTGGAATTGGAGGACTCATGTCGAGTCAAATGAAGATATGGACTTCCCTCAGTCCATACGAGAATATCGTGTGAATAATCTCCTGAACTTTTGTCTGGTTCAGTCGACTGGGGACATCCCTCATGGACTCATGTCGAGTCAAATGAAGACATGGACTTCCTTCAGTCCATATGACAATGTCGTGTGAATTATCTCCTGAACCTACGTCTGGTTCATTCGACAGTGGACATCCCCCGTGGACTCATATCGAGTCAAATGAAGACAAGGACTCCCCTCAGTTCATACGACAATGTCGTGTGAATTATCTCATGAACCTACGTCTGGTTCAGTCGATCAGAGACATCCCCGTGGACTCATGTCGAGTCAAATGAAGACAAGGACTTCCCTCAGTCCATATGAAAATTTCCTGTGAATTACCTCCGGAACCTACGTCTGGTTCAGTCGACCGGGGACATCCCGTCGTAGACTCATGTCGAGTCAAGTGAGGACATGGACCTCCCTCGGTATTTACGATAAATGTCGTGTGAATTATCCATTGAACCTTCATCTGGTTCAGTCGACCGGGGACGCCCCTCGATAACTCATATTGAGTCAAATGAAGACACAGACTTCCCTCAGTCCATACAATAATGTCGTGTGAATTATCTCATGAACCTACGTCTGGTTCAGTCAACCAGCGATATCCCCCATGGACTCATGTCGAATCAAATGAAGACAAGGACTTCTCTCAGTCCATACGACAATGTCGTGTGAATTATCTCCTAAATATTTTTCTGGTTCAGTCGATCAGGGACATCCCCATGGACTCATGTCGAGTCAAGAGAGGACATGGACATCCATCAGTCCTTACGAAAAATGTCATATGAATTATCCCATGAACCTTTGTCTGGTTCAGTCGACCGGGGACGCCCCCCGATAACTCATGTCGAGTCAATTGAAGTCATGGACTCCCCTCAGTCCGTACGGCAAACGTCATGTGGATTAGCTTTGAGCCTCTGTCAGGATTAGTAAACAAGTACCCCACACCCTGTTTTATTCGACATGCATAAAAATACTCCCCAAGTCAATGACTTCTAGACTTAGAGAGTATGAGACAAACTGTACGGGCCAAATTTAGACCCAAGGGTAAAATCGATAATTCACCTCTGGGCCAACCAGAAACCAGAAACCAGAAACCCGAAACCTACTAAAACGTCCAGTTTGAGAATCAATATTGGACCGAGAGACCTCACAAGCCCAAGCCCATTGATACTGAGAAACAATATCAAGATGGCCTACAAACTTTATCAGTTACCAAATTAGAAAAACGCCTAAGCTCATAAACCCCTCCATTAAATTAACTGTTACAGAGGTTTCAACGGGCAGAAGAAGAGTAAATGACCCTACCTCAAAGGACTTATAAAAGGAAAAAGGTATTGGCTTGGAGAAGGGATTCGGGGATATTCAGTGCTCTAGTATTTCGCCCTCGATTTATCAAACAACACACCGCCCTCACCGCAAACAAACAGAGATTGAGGTAACTTCAAGCCTTGTTCTCCCTATTTTCTTCTCATCCACATTAATGACTTGGGCGTCGGAGAGCCTACGGCTTGCACCACACCGGTGGGCAGTACTCCCCGCTCATCCTACCCTCATTTTGCAGGTTCGATAGTGCCATAAAATTCAGATTCTCGATTATGGACTTCAGGCGAGAACCAACATCCACAATCCTGAAAACCACAATCGAGAATCTGAATTTTAGGGGCACTAGCGAACCTGTAAAACGAGGGTAGGATGAGCGAGGAGTACTGCCCACCGGTGTGGTGGAAGCCGTAGGCTGTCCGACGCCCAAGTCAGTAATGTGGATGAGAAGAAAATAGAGAGAACAAGGCTTGAAGTTACCTCAATCTCCATTTTTTTGCCGTGAGGGTGGTGTGTTGTTTGATGAATCGAGGGCGAAATACTAGAGCACTGAATATCCTCGAATCCCTTCTCCAAGCCAATACCTTTTCCTTTTATAAGTCCTTTGAGGTAGGGTCGTTTACTCTTCTTCTGCCCGTTGGAACCTCTGTAACAGTTAATTTAATGGAGGGGTTTATGAGCTTAGGCGTTTTTCCAATTTGGTAACTGATGAGTTTGTAGGCCATCTTGATCTGGTCTCTCAGTGACAATGGGCTTGGGCTTGTGAGGTCTCTCGGTCCAATATTGATTCTCAAACTAGACTTTTTAGTGGGTTTCGGGTTTCTAGTTTCTGATTTTATGGTTGGCCCATAGGTGAAATGTCAATTTTACCATTGGGTCCAAATTTGGCCCGTACAGCTTATAATCCCAAAAATTCAAAAAATTCAAGGTCGTCTTTATGATTCACAAATTGAAATTAACATTTTAATGTAATTAAGGCGTACCCTTCTATGATATTGGCATTCTTACATCATGCACGCACAATAATTTATTGTCTACTACTTAAGATGGTAGCGTAGTTGGTTAAAAGAAGAATCTCAAGAGGCTTAAACAGTTGAATGATGTTAGTTCGATTAGTCGCTGAAGCACAAGTCCATATTTAGTGTTGTGTGTGGTTGGGTCGGTACACATACTTATGTTACAATCTCTTATCTAGAACAAACAATATGAATTTAGAGTTATCCCAATATCTATAAAAAAAAAAAAAAAAATAGCGGTTGAAAGATTTACCTCACCAAAAAAGGGTTAATGCTCATTACATCCCTATATTTTGACTCAATAACCCATTATCTCTATATTTGGTAAAATGCATCAACATCTCCCTCTCACTTAAATATTAATATAACTTTACAGTTTTACCCTTATTCAATTTATATAATTAAAATTAATTACAAAAACTTGTAACAAATAACTTGAATTATATATTTTAATAAAAAATCAAATATAATTTCTAAGAAATTAAAATATATTAACTTTTTATCATATTCATAATTAAATTAGAAACTTTTAAAAATAATACCGTAATTTTTAAATTAAAATATATTTTATAGTAATATTCAATTATTTTCCTTCATATAAATTATATTTTACATGATTAATAATTACAATATTAATTTAAATAATAATCATTCTTAATTTTAATAAATTTGACTTTTGTTATAAGAAAATTTTTGTCATTTATTTTAGTTATTCAAATTTACAAATGTGAATTAAAATTGTCAGATTTAGCAAAAACTTTAAAGAAATAATTTTGTTTTATAATGAAGTTTTTTTTTTTTTTTTTTTATTATTATTATCATGTAGTGAAACATTTTTTTAATTATGTACTCAATTATAATGAAGATATCATCATTGTTGATATGGATATGATGAGAAGGGCATTTATCGTACCAAAATAAATAAATAAATAAATCTCATCTTTCATATGGTTGTCAGAATGTCGTTGAAGCAGCGGGAAATGGGAAGTGGGAACTAATAAAAACGTGATTGAGCATTGACTATTAGCTTCACCTTCCCTTCCAACGTTTTAAATTCAGTCGCCCTTCAACTTCACAGCCTCTGCAAACTCCCTTTCAAATTGAATTACTAGCCACTAGGTAGCTAGCAAGAAATAAAAGCAAAAGGCCACGTTCTCTCTATAGCTTGATCTGAGCTTTTTTATAAAATTATGGAGAAGAAACCAGGCGTGCACACTTACATGGCTCAGTGGCCAATCTCCTCCGTGGCATGGTCGGTCCGAAACGACAGGAAATTCCGGCTAGCCGTCGGGAGTTTACTGGAGGACTACAGCAACAAAGTGGAGCTCGTGAATTTTAATCTAGAAGCTTCCGATTTCTCAACAGACAGCCGCCTGATTTTCGACCATCCATATACCCCAACAAATCTCATGTTTTTCCCCTCGGAAGACACCCTAAACCCCGACATCGTTGCCACTTCGGGAGATTTCCTACGCCTTTGGGAAATTCACGACGACCATATTGAACTAAAATCACTTTTAAACAGCAACAAGACAAGTGAATTCAGTTCCGCTATAACTTCATTCGATTGGGCTTGTTTCGACAGTCGCCGTGTGGCCACTTGCAGCGTGGACACGACCTGCATAGTATGGGATATTGATCGGGAAATTCTGGACACCCAGTTGGTAGCTCACGACAAGGAAGTGTATGACATCTCCTGGGGAGGATTGAACGTATTCGCTACGGTTTCCGGGGACGGTTCTGTAAGAGTCTTTGACTTGAGAGACAAAGAAAGATCAACGATCATTTATGAAAATCCTGTTCAGGATTGTCCTTTGTTAAGGCTTGAATGGAACAAAGCTGATCCAAGGTTTATGGCAACTGTGGGAATGGATAGTAATAAAGTTGTGGTTTTGGACATTCGTTTCCCGACAAATCCCGTCATGGAATTGACCAAGCATAAGGGGAGTGTAAATGGGATATCATGGGCTCCATTTTTCGGACGGCAGTTGTGTTCTGTTGCTGATGATTCCAGGGCTCTGATATGGGAGGTGGTGGGGCCTGAATACCGCTCGGAAAATGGCGGTGACGTCGATCCCGGGTTGTGGTATGGATCAATGGCTGAGATTAATGTTGTACGTTGGTGTCCGGTTGAGATGGATTGGATTGCTATTGCTTCCTTGAATAAATTACAGCTACTCAAGGTCTAAAATGTGTTTCTGTATTTTGTATATACGATGTATTGGGATGTTATATGCTTATAATTATAAGGCATGTCTGATTTGAAAAATGATTCTATGCGTAAGTAAATTACTTAACAAAAAAAGGATGAATAAGAGAAAGTCATGCACTAAATAAGATTGACTAATAAAATTCAACTAACAAAGATTAGGAAGCGAGGATGTAAAATAAACGAGAACTTTCGTTTATATTCTTCACCGTTGTTTTTCGTTCGAGAGTAATTTAGGGAATTTACCCATCAAATGATCAAACAAATCTCCATCAATTGTAAATTTATTTGGTTAGTAAGAATTACACAAATTTAACTACAAACAAATAATCACAGAGATAAAATTTACGTGGTTTGGCGGAGAGTGACTCCAACCTATGTCCACTGGTGAAAGGGGAATGATTTGATTAGCCTCGGGGTGAATACCGACTCAAGCGCCTAATAAAAAAATTATACAAATACACAACAAATAACACCTCGGATCAGAAAGTGGTCGGGTACACGACTCACTTTCACTCTCTATCACTATCTTACTTTAGTAATTTTGCTCTCAATTTACAAGTGTTGTAAAATGTAAAAATTACTAACTCTTTCTAATGTGACTTCTACTCCTTTATACAGGTTCTCAAATACACTAATGCAACCGACCCTGACATCACCATGCATCACTCAATCATCATCATTACAACCCTTAGTTATTACTTCCACCACCTTCTCAGCCAATCAACTAAGCTTGTTTCTCTGCCACTACACTAGCCTTTGGCAGCCTCTGGTGGCCATTACTCTGTCACTGCATCGTGTTATGGAGGCTATGCTCAATATGAACCATTGCTTTAGCTTTTTCATCATTATCTTTCTAGATGTACTCATTTTTTCTGGTTGGGCAGATGTCATGCTGCTCCCAAACTGATCGGTCATAATCCCATCTTTGGTCCTCGGGTCGGGTATGGGCCTTGGCCGATTGTGTGGGTTGTATGGGCCTTGGGCCGATTGTGTGGGTTGCAGGGTAGTGGGCCGGTTGCAGGTGTCTGGGGTTTGTCCGAGGCTAAGGTTTGAAACAGCGGTTGAGCGAGTCCAAGACTGGCTAGTGAGTCTGAATCCAATGAGGTGCTAATTTTGAAGGTTTTCTTTCCTTCCGGCATTCGTTTCCCGGAACTTCCGCAATGTTTTAGGTAGTGCCTCCATACGAGGCTCGTCATTGGGTTCATGCAAAAATACAGTGTCTACAACGTGTCTACCAGCTGGCCGCATCGTGACATGAAAAGTCAACGCGTCTCGACACGCGCGCGTCGTAGAAAGAAAATTGATGGCTCGGGGCTGCATTTGTTCCGCCGATGCCATATTGGTGGCACGAGGAGGGTAAATTCCCTTAGGGCCAGTTTCTTTGATAGCTTGAGGTTGCATTCGTTCCGCCGAAGATGTATTGGTGGCACAATGAGGGTACATTCCCTTGGGGTCAATTTTTTTGATAGCTTGGGCCTGCATTCGTTCCGCCGAGGATATGTTGGTGGCACATGGAGGATACATTCTCTTGCGGCCAAGTTGTTACACTGGATCGGGGTCAGGTTACGTCCCACCGAGACCTCATTATCTTCGTTGGCATGGGGTCGGAGTTTTTCCCCTGTGACCACATATTGATGGCACAAGGAAGTCACATTCTCTTATTGCCAAGTTTTTTCATCGGCTCAAGGCTGGGTTGCGTCCTGCAGAGGCCTTTTTGCTGTGTGGCAGCTCGAGGTGAGTTTTCCCTCATGACTAATATTTTTTTTGTAGGTCTTCCCATATCATCCACTTCCGGGATCACTGCATGTCAAGACTGTACGTCAGCCCGATGTGGCATAAGATGAGCTCTTTCAAGAGGAGAAACCAAGGGATAGACTGACCAGAGTTAGTCCAGGTCAATGTTTGCGGTCAGAGAGAACCTAGTAGAAGGGATGACAAAGCAATGGGTCAGAAGCAAGATGGTAGATTCAGATTTTGAACATGATGTGGATTTTTACAAAGATCACTGATGCTTGCAGATTGTGGAACTGTCGTGAGGTGGGGCAAACTTGAGGTTCTGGACTTGATCAAGATCGAACATCAGCATAAGAGAAAACCACCATCTTTTCATAGTTCCCGGCATCAACTGACTAGCTCGTTGATACTAAGAAGTAGGGGACAGATGTTGATGGTGACTTTCTACCCTGAGAAACTCTGAAGCCTGAAGAGAGGTATACTGGGATTTTCACTTAAACAGATAGAGGTCCAAAGTCCATGTAAGGATGAGAGGTCAGATGAAGGTACCCGAGCCCGAGGCGCATGAGGACCTGAGGGAAGAACCAGACTTATCCTGATATAAAGACATCAGATTCGACAACACTTGAACACCTGTGAATGACGACCCGACCTAGTAAAGTGAGGAAAGTAAAGGTCTCATAACCGACCTGACCCTGTTGGACATGTCGACCATCACAGTCTATAGTCGATCATCTCACCTTGCTGACCTGAGGAGGTAGGTCTGGGTAATGGCATTATGTTCACGCCTGGACGACGTAAGCCCTAAACGGACTTTGGGTCTCCCAAGCATCGATGAAGATAGAAGTAGGCCAGTGGCTGATGGGACAGAGCAGAGCTACAAGTTTATCGACTGACACACGCTGTCGCATGGGAGTGGCTAGAATACAGGCTGGCACTGTGACATAATGTGTAGCAGTTACCAAAAGTGGCATGGTTTAATGAGATTCAGGTGGCAGGTCGTAGGGGTGGCGGCTGGGCTATAATCCGTAGGGTAATTGAATAAGATAGCCTAAGCAATAATGGCTTAGCAATGTAGCTGACGTCACGAAGTTAGCGTAACAATGTATTTTGGCTTAGTATATAAGGGGGTTGAGAGTTCATTGTTAAGGGTTGAGCAATTTTATTCACAAGCACTTGTAACTTATAATAAAGAGAAAAGAATCCCGATATAGAGAAATAAAAGTGGTCAGTCAGACTTGAGCTAGTAATAAAAGCTTTGTTTTCCCTTGTGCCCGTGGACGTAGGTTGGATCCATTCCGCCGAACCACATAAATCCTTTGTTTAGCTTTGTGTATTCTTTTTTTTGCCAAGTTTGCATTTGGTTCCCAACAAACCAAATAAATTTACAGTTGAAGGAGGTTTATTCTAGGAATGATTTCCCCGATTATCCCTAAAACGAAAAATAGCCATCAACAGTTACAATAACTTGGTACTTAAGCAATCACAATTGATTTGCTTGGCCACTGACATATGTGAAAATATTAATCACCAGTCATCTTCAAGGCTAGCTCAGTGAAACATAAGACAGTGTAGATAAATATGAAGAATGACGTGAATTCGATGAACATGGCACCTTTCTCAATCATATGTGCATGTCTAAGAATAATGGTAATGGCTATGCTCCCACTGTTGATGCTCCTGTCAAGAACTTAGCAGCACCTACCCAACTATGACATCAAGTTCTTGAAGAGGAAGAAGAAAACAATTAAAAAGATTTCATCACCCCACAAAAGAAGGCCATAGAGAAAATGAAGAAATTTGCAAGTTCAAAAGCATTGAGTTCCTCAAATTTGAAGCATACATTCCTAAAAATAAGGCACATTGTTCTATATCAGAGACATGAATCTAACCATTATCTAATCATCTATTATTCTAACTTAGGGTCACTTCAAGGAAAATAAAGGTGAAATGGAAGGTGTTTATTTCATTACAAGTGTATGTCTCATTTCTTTTAGAAGTGGAAGTGCTTCAAATAGTTCCACTTGAAAAAATTTAGACAAGAAAAAAAATTAGATTCAAATATACTCACCCTCATTATTCATACTTGTCAGAAACTTGAGAAGATCTACCCCCAAATTTGAAGCATAAATGAGAGCTGCGGGAAGTATAGATTCCCACCATCAGCTTTCAGTTGCAACATAATTGTAGGGAGGATGATCAACTCTAATACCCTCACTTGCCTGATAACATTAGCCACCATTTGTTGTAAATTGCACAAGCATGCATGCAACCACAAAAATGAAAAAAACAAAAAATAAAAATAAACAGATAAAAAGATAAAACGGTATATGTAAATTAAGATTTCCTACTTAATTTTGGTTTATATCCTAAAAATACTTCCCCAAATGAGAATTGTATCATTCACAATATTGCACCAGACCGTAAACAAAGTATTGTTTTTAAGGGTATGAAACAAACGTTCCATCAGATCATAAACATAAATTGCATTCCATACAACAAAGCTAAACAAATTGAATCAATGCTCAAATAATTTACAACAGTAACTGTGTTGTCTTTGAGATCATTAAACGAAAATTAACATGCAAACTAATCTTAATCATTCCAAAACCAGAACACAACAATGGAATCAAATGTACACTAACATGTCAAATTGAACATAAACCATAAGATTTAGAAAAACATGGAAAATGTAGAAAATGATGAAGACTTCATCCAAGTCGAGTTGCCTATGTCCTTAAGAACTTATTGTTGGGTTCTCCTAGAACATGCCAAGGATCTATTAAGCATAATACTGTGTGAATAAACAAAGTGAGATTGCGGAAAAATACTCACAATGATCGGCAAAGGTGGATGTGTAGATAACAAAAATTTTGCCTCATTGAGAAGTGCTCCAAACCCTCCTTTGTATGAATGATGAGCTCCAAGCTTTGATCTGTGAATTCCAAACTCAAGGGGATAGTTTCCCTATCACCTTTGTTGACTCCTTTGTTGTGCTAGCAATCAAGATTTTTGATTAAATTCAAGAAGTATGAACCCTAGGTTCACGCCAATTTGAGAGAAAAAGATAGGAGAGTTTTCGGCATTAGCTAAGGGAGAGAGAGAGATGTGTAACTTGTGTTGTTTTGATTTTTTTGTTTTATGTATATGTGATTTCAAAAATCAAAAGACCATTTACAAAATCAAGTTGATAAAAAGTCTTTCACAAATCAAACTTGTGTAATTTACAAGTTACCAACCACTACTAACTTATATCAACTTAAAGTGATAAAGTTGACTAGTGATGTGACTAGGTGGGCCCCACTTTAAATTCAAAATCCGAGTGGGCCCGCTTAACACACTTTAGGCTCGGGTTCGTTAATTCCGAATTAACGAATTTTTCGTTGCGACTTTATTAAATCAAATTTAATTAAATAATAATGCCTCGCAAAATTATTACGAAAGTTGCTTGCGAATTAATTCTAAATTAATTCGTTCGCCCGAATTAAAATCCAATTTTAATTCCGCGTTATCGAATATATTATTTAATCAATTAATTCCAAATTAATCGTTCTCTCTCTTCTATTCGAATTTTATCCCAGATAAATTCTTGTCGCAATTAATCCCAGATTAATTTTCTCTCTCTTCTAATTAATCACAGATTAATTCTGCTCGAGTCAAACGTCATCAATGAATCTTTGGGAAGCGACCCATGAGATCCCTGAATATGTTGGAAGTAAATTCGGTCGTCGGACTATCCGAAGACGTGCGTACCCTATACCACGTTCTTACCGATTTAAAAGACATGGTTGGCTTCTAGCAAAGCACTATGCCTACCTAATTCTCCAGAAATATCCTTTTAAGGAATACATAATCTATATCAATCGTAGTATACCAAGTATTGCGTATTGCGATCCAGTATCGAATGTCACATGCTAGGCCTGGGGCTGGAATAATGTCTGTCTCATACGAAGCATATATCGGATCACTAGCAACTAGTCCCTTTAATCGGATAATCATGACCTTGTCATATTATCCTGATAGTTGCAACATATTAGAGTACCAGTTCTGTATCCCTGCGTGATCATCATCTCCATATGACTTAAGTGATACTTCCATCTTGACATCACACCCAATACACTACGATTCTCAATAAACCTAGAAGAGGTGTACACAGATCCTGTTAAAGCCCTGGACGACCAAAACCAAAGCGTATTGATTGTCGCAAGTATTAGCGATGCAAGTCTCAGGTTAAGACCAAATACACCTACCCTGATTCAGATTCCCATAGACACATAGTCATACTACCATTGGGTTTCCGAGGGGGTCTATCCAGAGCAAAGCTGTTTCCGTACCATCGGTAAATAGAACCTCCTATTACACTTGCATGAGTATCCAATACCTAAATATATGAGAACAATGTCGTTACGCTTCCATAACGCGCACAAGTTGTATACTAGCCTATTCCGCATTATCGATGTCCAGTCTTGATAATACTACTACTAGGGATATTTAATGATTAAAACTTTAGTGGATTGATACTGTCTCATATCTTATAATCCGGAACTACTAATAAGGACTTTTATCATTTATGTATTTAAGTAATCTAATTACAAAATGATAAAATGACAATTTCCTTTGTCACATATTTAATTTGTACAAAAATCACAATGTCTTTTACAAATAGTGATGATATGGATCACACTTGTCCAATAATCTCCCACTTAGCCTATAGCCAATCACTCAAGTATCTAACACCTAAACTATGTACATTGTTGGATAATATGACCCATAGCGTCACTATTTGCACAGATCATTGTGTTGTTGTAGCAAATTAACTATGTGACAAAGAAATTGCACTCTCATCATTTGTGATTAGATCACCATAGATATATAAATGAAGAGAGGTCCCTATGATTAGTACCTGGACTGAGAATGATATGAGACAGTATCAGTCCCCGAAGGTTTAATCATTAAATATCCCTAGCCGTAGTATTATCGAGACTGGACATCGATAATGCGGAATATGCTAGTATTGCACTTGTGCGCGTTTCTGAGGGCACAACGGCATAGTTCTCATATATATAAGTATTGGATACTTATGCAAGTGCGATAGGAGGTCGTGTTTCACCGACGGTACGGGAAACAGCTTCGCTCTGGATAGACCCCTCGGAATCCCATTGGTATTATGACTATGTGTCTATGGGAGGCCGAAATCAAGGTAGGTGTGTATAGTCTTAACCTGAGACTTGCATCGCTAATACTTACGATAATCGATAAACTTTGGTTTTGGTGGTAGGGGACTTTAAACGGGTTCTGAGTACACCACTTCTGGGTTATCAGAGAGTCGTAGAGTATTGGGTGTGATGTCAAGACGGAAGTATCACTTCAGTCATATTGGAGATGATGTCACGCAGTATACGGTATTAGTGCTCTTAAGTGCTGCGCGGCCATCGGGATATTATGACAAGGTCATATATATCCGATTATAGAGACTAGTTACCAGACATCCGACATGTGCTTCGTACGGGGCAGACACTTATCCAGCCCCAGGCCTAGCACGTGATTATCTGATACTGGGCCGATATACACAATACTACGGTATACTACGCTTGATACAGATCTATATATTCCTGTAAGAATATTTCTGGAGAATTGGGTAGGCATGGCGCTTTGCTAGAAGCCAACCTTGTCTTGTAAATCGATATAAACGTAGTACGAGGTACTTACGTGTTCGGACAGTCCGACGATCGTATTTACTGCCAACATATCTGGAGATCTCATGGGTCGCTTCCTGAAGATTCACCGATGACGTATGACTCGCACTTGATTAATCTGGGATTAATTAGAAGAGAGAGATAGAATTAATCTGGGATTAATTCGATGAGAGAGAAAATTAATCTGGGATTAATTGCGGAGATATTTTATCTGGGATAAAATATTAATTAAAGAGAGAGAACGATTAATTTGGAATTAATCGATAAAATTAATATATTCGATATATTAATCGAAATTGGATTTCGACGCGAAATTAAATTAGATTTTAATTCGGGCGAACGAATTAATTTAGAATTAATTCGTTAGCGACATGAATAGTGAATTCGCTAGGCGTAATCACTTAATTACGACGCGACGGAAAATTCGTTAATTTGGAATTAGCAAACCCGAGCCCGAGAGTGATTGCGAGCGCATTCGCATTTCGAATTCGAGCGCGGCACGCGAGTCACATCAAGCGTCAAATCGCTAGTCGCGTCAATCGTCAAATCAATTGTCACTTTGAGTGATGTGACTTGACAATATGTCACTTTATTAAAGTGAATAGATGTGATGTGAAAAGTGACTTAAAGTTAAAAGTAAAAGTGATGGAATATGAAAAGGTTTGGAATATATATATGTTTTATTTATTTTTGGAAAATAAATGAATAAATATATATTACTTTTTCTTTTCCCTTTACATACATAATTCGGTCCTCTCTCTCTCCAACATGCAGTTCACGGTTTCTCTCATCTCCCTCTCTTTTTCTTCTTCATCTCCTTCACGCATGGTGCGATTTCTTCTCTTATTTTTCTGGTTTCACCGAAAATTTGAGAAGCAAAATGGAAGATGAACAAGTGCTAGCACACCTTGAGTAATACATAGGTGATAGGGAAGTGTCTTCATGAGCTTGGAAAGCTTGAAGCTTTGAGCTTCAATGGTGCTCATCAATGGCCGAACATGGAGGAAGCCGAACCAGTCACCACCGTGCGTTCACTGCAGTTCCAGAAGCCATTGCCGAGCTTGGAGGGAGGCAAAATCGCACCTTGTTCTTCATTCATCAAAACCGAAATTCAATGTGAGTATATTCCGCACCTCCTTTGATGTGTTCATATGCGGTTTTTGTGCATGATTTGTTGATCTTGGGACCTTGAATTGAACTCTTACAATGGTATCTAGAGCTATTGTTGCATGAAAACCGAATTAGGGTTCTTGAGCAAATTGGGGCTTTTTGATTTAGCTTGATTCTGTCTAATTGATTGTTTGAGGATGATTATATGATTGAATTTGAGTTGTATGTAATCAATTGATAAAAAAAATTGATTGGATTGATTTTCCCCAATTTGCTTATTTTTGTCAAAACTTAATTTGGGTAAACTCGATTTAGGCATGATTTGGTTTGAATTGTTGATGAAGTATGCTTGAATGAGGTTGAATTGAAGTTGTGCATGATCAATTTCAAGAAAATTGGATTGGATCAATTTCCCCAATTCTTTAGGTTGAACATGAAACTTGTAATTGGGTAAACATTGTGTTTAAGCATGTTTTAATTGAATTGGATGTTTAAGTATGCTTAGAACATGTTTAATTCAGATTGTGTGTGATCAATTTCATGAAATTGGATTGGATTCAATTTTCCCCAAATTGGAGGCTTGGCCGCCGAAAATTGGAAGAACCCTAATGTCTTGGTAATTTGTTTTGTTTGATCATTGGATGACTTAAAACAATTGGTTAATGTTGTGTTTTGAAGTTCAATTGGATTGAATTCTGATTTGGAACATTTTTTCCCTTTAAAGTGGCTTGGCCGAATCTTATGAACATGAAATTCTTTGTGATTTTTTGTTTTAATTCATTGGATGAATTGAATTGATTTGGGAAATTAAGATTGTGCACTCAATTGGATTGAAACCGAATCGAATTGAAAACCCCTAATTGCCGAGACTTGATAGCATGTTAATTGGGTTTGATTAGTTCCGGATTGATAAGATATGAGACAGTATCAATCCACGAAGGTTTAATCATTAAATATCCATAGTCATAGTATTATCGAGATTGGACATCGATAATGCGGAATAGACTAGTATTGCACTTGTGCGTGTTATGGGAGCATAACGACATAGTTCTCATATATTTGGGTATAGGATACTCATGCAAGTGTAATAGGAGGTTGTGTTTACCGATGGTACGGGAAACAGCTTCGCTCTGGATAGACCCCTCGGAATCCATTGGTAGTATGACCATGTGTCTATGGAAGTCCGAATCAGGGTAGGTGTATTTGGTCTTAACCTGAGACTTGCACCGTTAATACTTGTGACAATCAATACGCTTTGGTTTTGGTCGTCCAGGGCTTTAACAGGTTCTGTGTACACCTCTTCTAGGTATATTGAGAATCGTAGTGTATTGGGTGTGATGTCGAGATGGAAGTATCACTCCAGTCATAGTGGAGATGATGATCACGTAGGATACGAAACTTGTTCTCTTATATGCTGCAGCTATCGGGATATTATGACAAGGTCATGTTTATCCGATTATAGAGACTAGTTACCAGAGATCCGATATGTGATTCGTAAGGGGCAGACACATTTCCAGCCCCAGGCCTTGCACGTGATATCCGATACTGGATCGAAATACGCAATACTACGTATACTATGCCTGATATAGATCACATATTCCAGTAAGAATATTTCTGGAGAATTGGGTAGGCACGGTGCTTTGCTAGAAGCCAACCATGTCTTGTAAATCGGTACAAACGTAGTACTAGGTACGTACGTGTTCGGATAGTCCGACGATCGTATTTACTGCCAACATATCCGGGGATCTCATGGGTCGCTTCCCGAAGATTCACCGATGACGTATGATATTTTATCTAGGATAAAATATTAATTAAAGAGTGAAAACGATTAATTTGGAATTAATCGATAAAATAATATATTCGATATATTATACGAAATTGGATTTCGACGCGGAATTAAAATTGGATTTTAATTCGGGCGAACGAGTTAATTTAGAATTAATTCATTAGCGACGTGAAGAGTGATTTTGGTAGGCATAATTATTTAATTACGTCGCAACGGAAAATTTGTTAATTTGGAATTAGCGAACCCGAGCCTTGGAGTGTTTGCGGGCGCAATCGCATTGCGAATTAAAGTGCGGCCCATAAGTCACATCAAGCGTCAAACCACTAGTCACATCAAGCGTCAAATCACTTGTCACTTTGAGTGATGTGATGTCTAGTCACTTTTGATGTGAATAGTTGATGGAGGTGGTTGTAGGCTTAAATGCCTTGACTTTTTGAAAGCAAAAATTGGTATATCTTTATTTGATTTTTGGAAAATCATATAAGGGAATTAAATACAAAAACCATCTTCATCTCTCATTCTCTCCTCTCTCACGCCCAAGGGGCATTTCTTCTTCTTTTTCACTAAAATGCCGTGAGATGTAGGAGATGCATATGAAGTTTTGCGGAAAAATTTCCGGAGTGCTAGCACACTTTAAGGGTCTTGCGAAGGTGATAGGGAAACCGACTTGTGAGCTTGGAATCACCATTCAAAAGCTTGGAGCTTGGACCGAAAATGGAGGAGCATAAACTGCCCACTGCCGAGAACCTTGGAGGATAAAAGCTTGAAGATTTTGATGTTCCTCGCGTCGCAAAAGCCGATCGTTGTAAATATGATTCCGCCATGCTTTTACGAGTATTCACATATGGGTTTCATTGCTTGATTTGATCCTTGGGACCTAATAGAATCCCAACAATGGTATCTTGAGCCATTTTGAGCATGAAACTTGATTAGGGTAAAAATTGGGTAAATTGAATTTGAGCATGTTTGAGTGAAATTAATTGTTTGAGCATGCTTGTAAATGAATGACTTGGAGTTATTTGTGATCAATTTTGTGAAAATTGGATTGGATCTTTTTTCCCCAAAAATCTAGGCTTGGCTGAGAGTCTTATTGCCCTAAATGTCATGGTATTTATTGTTTCTTTGATCATTGGATGACTTGAAACAATTGGGTAATGTTGATTTAAGATTCAATTGGATTGGATTTACAATTGGACATTAAAAACCCTAAAAACCGTGACATATAACATGTATAATGAGTTGATTTTTTGATTCAAATGTGTTGGACATATGTTGATGATAATGAGCATAATTAATTGTGTAAATTGATGTTTTAGAAATGTTAATTTGGGTAATTAATTATGGCAATACACTTAGGTTAATTAAGTTATGAAATTTGGAATTTTGTGATTTAATTAATTGGGCTTAAATTTGGAATTGGGCTTTTAAAGTTGTAATTGGGCTTAATGGGCTTGGTTGTACCAAGATTGGGTTTAGGCTAAATTGGTTGGATCCAATTGGGCCCAAAACCATATCCATACAGTCCAATTATGACTTAATAGACCTTTAATATTAATTGGGCCTAATGGCCTAAATTGGTTTCTTGGCAAAAGGGGCGATTCCTTAAATAGGCTTTGGTATTTGGGTTTGACCCATATTGACCAAAAGTCCATGCCTTAGAAATTAATTAAAAGCCCATTGGACTTTAAATTAAATTGACATTGGATGTTAATCGGGCTTTGAGACCCGTAACGATTAGATTTGGAATCTAAGTCGTAAATGTTCGTTAATAAAGTGTAATATTTAATTTGGAATTAAATAAATGAATTAGTATTAAATACAAATTAAATTGGATTTAATGTTGTAGTTTAATTTAATTCAAGAATTCGTACTTTGATACTTATTTGCAAAACGAGTTTGACTCGTGCAAAATCAAATCGTTGTGTTTGACATTGGATGGTCATTAATTTTCAGATTAATTAATTGGATTGGATTGATTGATAACATGATTGTGTGAATACATGGTTGCGATGTATGAATAATGTATATTGGATAGATATTAGATGGGTGGGGTAATTTTGGAAATTGTTGTAATAAATTTAGAATTTATTAATTGGACCTGCGTGTCCAGCCTATTGTTGGGAAATCTCTAAGTCCCGAGGATCGAATCAAGCATAGAAACAACATGTGAATACATTCAAGGAGGTGCGAAATACTCACAATGATCGGTTGAGGTGATGTGACGAACACAAAAACTTCAAGTCCTCCTCCAAGGTGCATTCGGCAGTGAGCTGAATTTGGTCTCCAAAAATTCTGCCATGGATCATCTTCCAAGCTCCAAGCTTTCGTGATGTGATTCCAAGCTCACGAGTGGGTTTCCCTATCACCTTCGTAAGACTCTATTGTGTGCTAGCACTCATGAAAAATTGCCACAATCTTTCTTTTCTTCTTCCTTATCTCTCGGCAGTGACAGTGCAAGAAGAAGAAGAAAACAACCCTCTTTGGGCGTGAATGGTAGAGAAGAAGAAGTGAGAGAGAGAGTCAAGTGTTGTGTGTTAGGTTGTTACAAAATTAGTAAATGAGTTTCTAAAAATCAAATACATAAATTGCTTTCCAAAAGTCAATCCATAAATGCCTTCAACCACCACATCAATTATTCACATCACTCAATCAATCAAGTGACAAGTTGTCACATCACTCAAAGTGACAAGTGATTTGACGCTTGATGTGACTAGCGATTTGACGCTTGATGTGACTTGCGTGCCGCACTCGAATTCGAAATGCGAATGCGCTCGTAAACACTCCCGGGCTCGGGTTCGCTAATTTCAAATTAACGAATTTTCCGTTGCGATGTAATTAAATGATTATGCCTAGCGAAATCACTATTCACGTCGCTAACGAATTAATTCTAAAATCACTCGTTCGCCCGAATTAAAAACTAATTTCAATTCCGCGTCGAAATCCTATTTCTTATAATATATCGAATATATTATTTTACCGATTAATTCCAAATTAATCGTTTTCTCTCTTTAATTAATATCTTATCCCAGATAAAATATCTCCGTAATTAATCCCAGATTAATATTCTCTCTCATCTAATTAATCCCAGATTAATTAAGTGCTAGTCATACGTCATCGGCGAATCTGCGGGAAGCGACCCATGAGATCCCCAGATATGTTGGCAGTAAATCTGGTTGTCGGACTATCCGAACACGTAAGTACCTAGTACTACGTTTATACCGATTTACAAGACAAGGTTGGCTTCTAGTAAAGCGCCATGCCTACCAAATTCTCCAGAAATATCCTTACAGGAATATGTGATCTATATCAGGCGTAGTATACGTAGTATTGCGTATTTCGATCCAGCATCGGATGTCACGTGCTAGGCCTGGAGCTGGAATTGTGTCTGCCCCGTACAAAGCACATATCGGATCTCTGGCAACTAGTCTCTATAATCGAATAAACATTACGATTCTCAATATACCCAGCAGAGGCGTAAACAGAACCTGTTAAAGCCCTGGACGACCTAAAACCAAAGTATATTGATTGTCGCAAGTATTAGCGGTTCAAGTCTCAGGTTAAGACCAAATTCACCTACCATGATTTCGGACTTCCATAGACAAATAGTCATACTACCAATGGAATTTCGAGGGGTCTATCCAGAGCGAAGCTGTTTTCCGTACCATCGGTAAAACACAACCTCCTATTACACTTGCATGAGTATCCTATACCCAACTATATGAGAACTATGTCGTTATGCCCTCACAACGCGCACAAGTGTAATACTAGTCTTTTACGTATTATCGATGTCCAATCTCGATAATACTCTGACTAGGGATTTTTAATGATTAAACCTTCGTGGATTGATACTGTCTCATATCATCTCAATCCAGGAACTAATCATATGGACCTCCTATCATTTATATATCTTGGTGATCTAATCACAAATGATAAGAGAGCAATCTCATTTGTCACATAGTTAATTTGTACAACAACACCATGATCTGTACAAATAGTGACGCTATGAGTCATAACTGTCCAACATTCTCCCACTTGGCCTATAGCCAGTCACTCAAGTGTTCTACACCCGAACTATGTACGGTTCGCTCAAATTACTGAGAAAAGACTTTCGTCAGCGGATTTGCATGATCATCATCTGATGCGATTTATACGACCATCACATCACCAAGATGTATGATCCAAACGAATCAGATGAATAGTCGAAGTATGTATCTGGATCGTTGATGAAACCATTAATTCTTTAGCCTGCGCTGTGTAGCCTAGCTCAACTGCTAACAGAACTATATCTAATCTTATTAGATTATTATCAATCCAGAAGGCTTCTATTGCTGTCTCAATGCAGCAATAATCCACTTTTGTTGTTTATTCGGTAACAGTATCTTGCTTGGAAGATTTCCAGCTCACTGTTCCGTTATTCAAACTTTGTAGTACCGTTATTACGACTTACAGTTGTTATTATCGGTTAGGAACTTGCAACGTTGAACCCAGTCACTTCAAGTTCTCATTCTCCATAGTTTTAAGACAGCATCCTTAGTTCTCTAAGATACTAAAGGGTGTTCTTAACATCAATCCAATGACTATCACTTGGATTGGCCGATTGTGAATCCATATGCTCAAAGCGTATGAGACACCAGGTCGCGTACATTTTTCAATGTACGAGTTCTCGGAGAGTTTAAACAACTTTAAATCTATCCCAGTAGATCTTTATTCCTAGAATAAAAGGTTGTTTCTCCCAAGAATTCTACGGAGAATTTTTCTCGAAAGCCAAGCTTTCACCGATTGTTTATAGAATATCATTTCCAAGAAATGACATGTCATTATTATGCAGGACATTCATTGTCAGTGTGCTTCCACTAACCCTTTTATATACACAAGAATCATTTCATTTTGAATTAAATCATACACCATTATGATTACATCAAAACAATAATTCCAAGAACGTTATGCTTGCTTCAATCCATTCATGGATCGAATAACCTGCAAACCTTGTTTGCTAGTTTTGGTACGACAAAACCGACAGGATGTTGTAAACATCCTCCAAAAGGTTTCCGTTAAGGAAAGCGGTTTTGGCATTTAGCTGCCACATTTCATAAATGAAACATGCAGCATTAGCAAGCATTATCAAAATGGATTTACCATGGCAACATGTAAAAGGTTTCGTCGTAATCGACACAATGTTGATAACGATACCTTTTCGCTACAAGCCTAGCTTAGTACGTTGGTATGTTTCCTTCCATGTATGTCTTCCTTGAAGACTTATACAGTACCAATAGACACAATGCCTTTCGGTACATCAACTAGTATCCAAACTTGGTTGGTATACATGGAATCCATTTTGGATATCATGGCACTTTGCCATAATAGGGAGTCGATATCTTGTATCACTTCCTCATACGTAGTCAGTTTGTATTCCTCAATAAGATTGACATCTTTATGAGGTGAGATCAGAAACCCATACCCAAAGTTGTTTTCTGACTCTCTCCGACTTACCCGGTTCTTGTGTATTCGAAGATTATTGGTATAGTTTCATCCTTGATGAACTATTTGTGTTCCATTAAGATTCGGTGCTTGGAATAGTATTACTCCGATTTTCATCGAGTTTTACTTTCCTCCGACTTACCACTGCATATAGGTATTCTTCTTAGGAAAACCGCATTGTGAGCAACAATTACATTGTCCTCTTGTGAGTTGTATAAGTACTATACTTTGGTATCCCTAGGATAACCTACAACTTGGCACTTATCCGATTTGGGTTCTAATTTGGTATCATCCAAACATATGCCTAGCATCCCAAATTTTCAGGAATGAGAAAACCCAATTTCTTTCCTGTTCATATCTAATATGAAGTCTGTCAAACAGATTTTCATGGAACCTTATTCTAAATAAGTTCTGCACTGTTAAATGCTTATCCGTTGAAGGAAATGGTAGCTCAGAGCGACTCATGATTAACCTTATCATGTCCAACAAAATTCGGTTACTCAGTTCGGACACACCGTCATGATGACGTGTTCCAGGAGGAGTCCTCATTGAAAGAATACTATACTCTTTCAAGTATTTAAGAAACTTATTGCTTAAGTATTTTCATCATGGTCTAACCGTGATGTTTTAATACTTTAGTCGATCTGTTTGTCTATTTCACGTCGAAAGTGTAAAAGTTTCAGATTCGTGTTTCAAAAGAAACACATAACCATAACCTGATGCCACATCCGTGAAGGTCACGAAATTTTCATATCTACATTTAGCCTAGCTAGATATGGGCCCACTTGCTTCACTATGAACTAGGGCTAACAGATCGGTGGCACTAACTATTTTTCCAAGTAAAGAGTGTTTTAGGCACTTTGCCTAATAAACTAGATTCGTAGACTTTATTTGAATAGGATCAAATCAGTCCTAGTACCCACTCTTCGAAAGTGTGGATATACGAGTCTTGTTTAATTGTGTCCCAGACAACAATGCCACAATTAAGTTTCAACTGATTAAATCAGTTTGAGCTAATTGTTTGTCATTTTGTACGTTTGGATTTATTCAAAATATAAATATTGTCATTCACATCTAATGTGTTTATCTCAATATCATCTTTATATAATAAAATACTTTAGTGTTATAGAATATAAAGGTATACCCGCAACGGGTTAAACCCTGATATAGAGATAATGTATTAGTCAAACTAGTTACATTTTAACAGTTTCCTGATTTAAGTACACACCTAAAGGGTAGTTCTTAAACTTAGGTATCTACGGTTAAAACAGCGACTTTCGTCCCGTCTCCAATTCGCAGATTAATCTCAACTGAAGTCAGTATCCTGCTCATAGCAGATTCTGCACACCGGTACATATTTATGTATCACACTAAGTATCTAAAATCAAATTTTAATACTAGTAGTGAACATATTTATGACAATCATATTTGAAGTGAGAGCCTTGCCCGTCTTCAATTCCTTCATGTCTGCCTTGTCCAAACGGCAGTTATGCTTCCACGATTCCGTTTGCCATAATTTAGGCAGACATTTTGGGATATGTCCTTTATCTTCCCATAAGAATATAATGATTTTACCTTTGCCCTTTTTCACACTCCAGAAGCTTTTGGCCTAGCCTTGGCCTTCTAGAATGTCGAAGTAAGGTGCGCCTTGCGCTTCTTGCCTTATTACAAACTTTGGCTTTATCTCATTGAGAATAGCCATTAACTCTCCAAGAGTTAACTATTGCAATTAGTACTTCTAAGATCTAAAAATAGATCTATGAAGATCCATCAATTTCATTATTATACTTTAAGGATCTAATCCTTAGTTCTGATTAAGAAATTAAGGAGCCTATTCGGCAAGCTTAATGAATTAAGCACTAAAGTTATCATCACATGAATATTCTAAATATCATGCTCTACTATTTTCTAACTCCGGGCTTAGGCCTAATATGTTATTTTATAAATAAAGTAACTTATTAGTTTCCAGGACCATCCTGAAATTATTCTCAATTTGAAAATTAAAGTGTCGTTTAAAACATTTTTCACCCAGGATTATGTTTTAACACTAATCTTCCAATTTTATCTTGATTCTAATAGTCCAACTATTTAATCAACGATTTCAGGTACTATTTATTATAATGATAACTATAGTCCAACTATATAATCAACTATAATTTAATTGGTTAAATTCAATTATATTGATTACTATAATCCAATTATAAAATCAACTATAATTGAAATAGTTTGAATACAGTCCAACTGTTTAATTAAAACAACATTAATATTAGTCCAACTAATATATAAATTTATTTGACGTAATATTTGAAATGAGCACGTATGGCAAGTTACAAAACGAATATTGCAAATTCAATACTTGCCTCCCCCACTATTTTTCGGCGAGCCTCTAACCCTTGTGGAGTAATCGGGAAACCTTATTTCCTAGTTGGCTAGGATCCCGTTAAATGTCACACAATCTTGACTTTGGCCAACAAATTGTATGATAATTAACTAGGTAGATCTCTAAGATCAATTGGATCCCATCCAATTCTTAGATCCAGTAGGGGGACATCCAAGTTCGAAACATATATCTTATATATGCCAATATATCCAATATATTGCCTAACCTTTTTCCTCTGAATCAACTAAGCCTTGGCTTTGGCACAACAAAAACTTAGTGATCCAAGTTAAGCGAAACCCATTGACCATGGAAAGCTTCGTAATCAATGTCGATGGACAAGAAGTGATCTTGACTTTGGCCAACAAATCACAACTTGGACAAGACACCAATATGGAACAAAGCTCTCGTGATTCAAACACATCCTCGACAGACAAAGGCCTTGAGTTTGGCCAACAAACCAATGCCAGTCTTAGATCTTGAGTAAGAATCACTCAATGGAAGGAAAAACGCTTAATATCTTGTGAGGGTTTTTCACGTGCAAATTGGCAACCAATTTATTATCTTTGTTAAGGTCTCATCATCATACACCCTTAAACATGCATTCTAAACACATAATAAGGCACATATAAATAAATAATAATGATATGCGGATGGATACTTAACACATTGATCATAGATCAAATCTCTCTCTTTCCTCTCTCCCGCTAGCACAAGTATTACTTCTACCCGTTATATAACACTTCTAAAGAAACCTCATTTACATTGAGGGGAATAAGTGAGAAGAGAAATACACAGAGTCAAAGAGGTAATAGGCTGGACACGCAGGTCCAATTAATAAATTCTAAATTTATTACAACAATTTCCAAAATTGCCTCACCCATCTAATATCCATCCGATATACATTATTCATGCATCGCAACCATGTATTCACACAAGCATGTTATCAATCAATCTAATCCAATTAATTAATCTGATAATTAATGACCATCCAATGTTCAAACAACGATTTGATTTTGCGCGAGTCTGACTCGTTTTACGAATAAGTACTCAAAGTACGAATTCTTGAATTATATTAAACTACAAAATTAAATCCAATTCAATTTGCATTTAATACTAATTCACTATTTAATTCCAAATTAAATATTACATTTTATTAACGAACCTTTACGACTTAAATTCCAAATTTGATTGTTACGGGTCTCAAAGCCCGATTGACATCCAATGTTAATTTAATTAAAGTCCAATGGGCTTTTAATTAATTTCTTAAGGCATGGACTTTTGGTGAACTTGGGTCAAACCCAAAGACTAAAGCCCATTTAAAGGAATCACCCTTATATGCCTAGAAACCAATTTAGGCCCATTAGGCCCAATTAAAGTATTAAGGTCCATTAGTCATAATTGGACTTTATAGAAATGGTTTTGGGCCTAATTGGATCCAACCAATTTAGCCTAAACCCATCTTGGTACAACCAAGCCCAATAAAGCCCAATAACAACTTTACAAGCCCAAATCCAATTTAAGCCCAATTAATTAAATTACAAAAATTCCAAATTTCATATTTAATTAATCTAAAGTGTATTACATAATTAATTAGCCAAATCAATATTTCCAAAACACCAATTAGCCTAATTAATCATGCTTATCAACATTAAAACATTTCCAACACATTTTAACAAAAATCAAACCCATTTTCATGCTCAAAAGTCTCGGCTTTGTGGGGATTTTTATGTCCGATTCGAATTCAATGCAATTAAATCCAATTCAACATCAAATCAACATTTCCAATTGATTTCAAGTCATCCAATGAATCAAAAATCAAAAATACCAAGACATTTAGAGCTCTAATGTATTCGGCCAAGCCTCACATTTTGGGGAAAATTGTTCCAAACAATATTTCATGAAATTGATCCAATCAAACTTCAATTAAACATCATTTAAGCATACTCAAACATCCAATTTCATCAAATCATGCTCAAATCCATTTTACCCAATTTTAACCCTAAATTCAAGTTTCATGCTTTTACTCACTCTGATACCATTGTTGGGAAATCTTTAAGTCCCGAGGATCGAATCAAGCATAGAAACAACATGTGAATACATTCAAGGAGGTGCGAAATACTCACAATGATTGGTTGAGGCGATACGACGAACACAAAAACTTCAAGTCCTCCTCCAAGGTGCATTCGGCAGTGAGCTGAATTTGGTCTCCAAAAATTCTGCCATTGATCATCTTCCAAGCTCCAAGCTTTCGTGAAGTGATTTCAAGCTCACGAGTGGGTTTCCCTATCACCTTCACAAGACTCTATTGTGTGCTAGCACTCATGAAAAATTGCCACAATCTTTCTTTTCTTCTTCCTTATCTCTCGGCAGTGACAGTGTAAGAAGAAGAAGAAAACAGCCCTCTTTGGGCATGAATGGGAGAAGAAGAAGTGAGAGAGAGAGTCAAGTGTTGTGTGTTAGGTTGTTACACAATTAGTAAATGATTTTCTAAAAATCAAATACATAAATTGCTTTCCAAAAGTCAATCAATAAATGCCTTCAACCACCACATCAACTATTCACATCACTCAATCAATCAGTGACAAGTTGTCACATCACTCAAAGTGACAAGTGATTTGACGCTTGATGTGACTAGCGATTTGACGCTTGATATGACTTGCGTGCCGCACTCGAATTCGAAATGCGAATGCGCTCGCAAACACTCCTGGGCTCGGGTTCGCTAATTCCAAATTAATGAATTTTCCGTTGCGACGTAATTAAATGATTATGCCTAGCAAAATCACTATTCACGTCGCTAACGAATTAATTCTAAATTAACTCGTTCGCCTGAATTAAAATCTAATTTCAATTCCGCATCGAAATCCTATTTCGTATAATATATCGAATATATTATTTTATCGATTAATTCCAAATTAATCGTTTTCTCTCTTTAATTAATATCTTATCCTAGATAAAATATCTCCGTAATTATTCCCAGATTAATATTCTCTCTTATCTAATTAATCCCATATTAATTAAGTGTGAGTCATACATCATCGGCGAATCTTCGGGAAGCGACCCATGAGATCCCCGGTTATGTTGGCAGTAAATCCGGTTGTCGGACTATCCGAACACGTAAGTACCTAATACTACGTTTATACCGATTTACAAGACAAGGTTGGCTTGTAGCAAAGCGCCATGCCTACCCAATTCTCCAGAATATCCTTACAGGAATATGTGATCTATATCAAGCATAGTATACATAGTATTGCGTATTTCGATCTAGCATCGGATGTCACGTGCTAGGCCTGGGGCTGGAATTGTGTATGCCCCATACGAAGCACATATCGGATCTCTGGCAACTAGTTTCTATAATCGGATAAACGTGACCTATGTTGGTTTCTATTATTTGTCCCAAGGAAAGATTAAGCATTTAAAATACAATAAACATACATGCAAAGCTTGAAGGATGGCGGAAACATACTTACAAAGCTATGTGATGAAATTGTTGAAGAGGATCCTTGAGCCTCCAAGGTTGAAGTTTTCGGCCAAGCAAGAAGATGGAGAGAAGCTTTAAATCTTCAAGTATTCCAAGCTCCAAGGTTGTTTCCCTATCACCTCTTTTGATCCTTGCTTGTGCTAGCAAAAATGGAGAATGAAAACAATTTTTCTGCCTATTGTTAGAAGCTCACGGCGTGAGCAAGAGAGAAAAGAAGGAGAGTGTTTCACTTTCAATTTTTGTTTTCCTTTTGCATGCCAAAACCGTGAGTCACCAAAAGAAATAAAAGTGATATGATATCTAATACCAAAAGAATTTTTAATGCAAAAAAATCCTTCAAAGCCATGCATGGCTTTCCCTCCAAAATGAAATCCATCATTTGCCATCATTACCACACTTTGAGATTAGAGACAATGTATCATCCCTCAAAGGTGACTAGATACATCCACCATCTATTCGTATTAAGTAATGAGATGTCGCGATGTGATTTGCGGATATCACTCGATTCAAAATACGAATGTGTCCGCAAACACTTTCGGGCTCGGTTTCGTTAATTCCGAATTAACGAATTTCCGTCGCGACGTGAATTAAATAATTATGCCTTGCGAAATTACTATTCAGTTCGCTAATGAATTAATTCTAAATTAATTCGTTTGCCCGAATTAAAATCCGATTTTAATTCCGCGTCGAAATCTAATTTCGTTTAATAATATATCGAATATATTATTTTATCGATTAATTCCAAATTAATCGATCTCCCTCTCTCTCCTAATAAGGCATTTTATCCAAGATAAAGTTTCTCCGTTATTAATCCAAGATTAATAAAGTTCGAATCAAACATCATAGGTGAATCTTCAGGAAGCGACCCAAGAGATCTCCGGATATGTTGGCAGTAAATACGGTCGTTGGATAATCCAAACACGTACGTACCTCGTACTACGTTTTTACCGATTTACAAGACAAGGTTGGCTTCTAGCAAAGCGCCATGCCTACCCAATTCTCCAGAAATATTCTTACTGTAATATTAGATCTATATCAAGCGTAGTATACCGTAGTATTGCGTACATCGATCCAGTATCGGACGATCACATGTTAGGCCTGGGGCTGGAAATGCGTCTGCCCCGTACGAAACATATATCAGACATCAAGCAACTAGTCTCTTTAAATCGGGCAATACTGACCTAGTCATATTGTCCCGACGGTTGCAACCTTTTATAGAGCACTAGTTATGTATCCTGCGTGATCATCAACTCCATATGTCTGAAGTGACACTTCCATCTTGACATCACACCCAGTGCACTACGATTCCTGATAAACCCAGAAGAGGTGAACACAGAACCAGTTAAGGTCCCCCAACCACCAAAACCAAAGTTTACCTATTGTCGCAAGTACTAGCGATGCAAGTCTCAGGTTAAGACCATATACACCTACCCTGATGCGGCCTCCCATAGACAAGCAGACATACTACCAATGGGATTCCGCGGGGTCTATCCAGAGCGAAGCTGTTTTCCGTACCATCGGTAAAACACAACCTCCTATCGCACTTGCATAAGTATCCTATACTTAAATATATGAGAACTATGCCATTGTGCCCTCACAACATGCACAAGTGCAATACTAGTCTATTCCGCATTATCGATGTTCGATCTCGATAATACTCCGACTAGGGATATTTAATGATTTAAACCTTTATGTATTGATACTGTCTCATATCATCTCAATACGGAATTAATCATATGGACTTTCGCCATTTATATATCAAAGTAAATAAATTACAAAACGGCAAAAGGCAATTTCATTATCACATAGTTAATTTTGTACAATAATACAATATCATTTACAAAACAGTGACGCTATGGGTCATAATTTCTAACAATCTCCCACTTGGCCTATAGCCAGTCACTCAAGCATCTAATACCTGAACTATGTATATGTCGTTCAAACACTTGCGGATAAACCGCTTTCGTCAGCGGATCTGTAATGTTGTTATCTGATGCGACCTTTTCGACTTTTACATCGCCACGATGTATAATCTCCCGAATCAGATGGTAACGCCGAAGAACATGCTTGGATCGTTGATGAGACCTTGGTTCCTTAGCTTGTGCTATAGCCCCGTTATTGTCACAATACAATGGAACGGGCTCAGCTGCTAACGGAACTACTCCTAATCCGATTAGGAACTTTCGGATCCAAACTACCTCCTTTGCTGCTTCCGACGCAGCAATATACTCCGCTTCTGTCGTTGAATCGGCAACAGTATCTTGCTTGGAAGATTTCCAGCTCACTGCTCCGTTATTCAAATAAAAAATGTACCCGGATTGCGACTTGAAGTCGTCCTTGTCGGTTTGGAAACTTGCATCGGCATACCCAGATACCACAAGTTCTCCTTCTCCGTAAATTAAGAAAGCATCCTTAGTTCGTCTAAGATACTTAAGGATATTCTTAACTGCCATCCAGTGACCTTCACCTGGATCGGCCTGATAGCGACTGCACATGCTCAAAGCATATGACACATCAGGTCGTGTACATATCATGGCATACATGATCGATCCGACTGCCGAGGCGAACGGTATCCGACTCATGTTATCTCTCTCTTCTTGAGTCTTAGGACACATGTCTTTAGACAGAGAGGTACCACGTAACATTGGCATCAATCCCTTCTTGGATTGATCCATGCTGAATCGCTTCAACACTTTGTCAATATATGTACTCTGGGAGAGTCCAAGCAGCTTTCTAGATCTATCCCGGTAGATCTTTATTCCCAGAATAAAGGCTGCTTCTCCCAGATCTTTGACCGGCGTAAACACACACGTATAACGCAAGCGCACGTATCGTTCAAGTAGTATAATAATATCGATCCCACGAGGACTTAATTCCTACTGTTGTTATTAATTATTGAATCTATTTATTTACAAATATCTAATTAAAGGGAGAATAGAATTGATTGCTTGATTGATTTGGTTGATTGTAGATTTGCTAAATAAATAAAATAAAAAGATAAAAGAAAATACTAAGGAAAATAAAAGATAAAAAGATATAAGGTTGTGAATACTTTTAATATCATTTAAAAGATGAAGTGATTATTTTATGTTTGTGTAATAAATCAGTTTACTAACCTGGAACACTAAATTATGTAAAAGCCTCTTCCGATGGTCAACTACAAATACCCAGTATAACCCAATTGAACCATATTCCTATGTCAACCACATTACCTGGATTCATTAAGTCTAAGTTCCAATTATGATTACCCCCGCCCGACAGGTATATTCCTATCCTGTAAGGAAATCTATTAAAGGGTTATCTATCCTCAAGGAAGATCGTGGGCTATTAAATCTAAGGCTGAAACCTAAAATCCCTATGTCTAGTTCATTTTAGATTTACCATTTCTATCTTATTGGTGATCAGACAACAAGAAGCATTAAGCTTAAGATTTAATAAATAAACCTGTAAATTACCCAACTATAAAATAATCCCTTATAAACCGGTGATATTAAAAGTCATCACAACCCCTAATTAATTAACACATAACTAGGACTAATAAAAACATAAAATAAAAGACATAAAATAAAAATACTGAAAAGTAAAATAAATAAAATAAAAATTCTAAGGTAAAAGGAATTACTTTTACTACTACTAATTTAGATATCTCCCATAAAATAATATATAAACTTGTGTTAAATTTACCAACCGACCAGTCTGGCGGTATCCAGATTAATCAGATTAAGTCCAACCAGCCATTAAGGCGGAACCATAAATAAATTTACCAACCGACCAGTCTGGCGGTATCCTTGATTAGTCAGGTTTAAAACAGATTAAAATTACATTACCAACCGACCAATATAGCGGTATTCCTTATTAAGTCAATATTTTAAATAGTGAATATATTATTTTTAAGGGAGATTAATCTAAATAGTAACAGTAAAAGAATTACCTTTCACCCTAGCTGAGGAAATTATTTCAACATGGTGAATAGTAAAAACTGTAAAAAGTAAAAATTAAATTACTATTACAAAACGTAATTAAATTATTTACAAAACTAAAAATAAAAAAACTAAAAATAAAAATAAAAATTCTAGAGAGAGAAACTCTCTCTAGAGAGAGAAAACAAGAGAGAGAAAGGTCTATTAAAATTCTGAAATTCGCGCTGAATTTATAGCAAAATAATTTTACTGTTTGTTACTGTTCCAGCGTCGCGACGCCAAGTCGCTCAGAGTCGCGACGCGCAATTTGTCGACGTGGCACAATGAGAAGACGACACATGGCATGGCGGCTGACTGTACAACTGACACGTGTCAAGGCGGCTAATTCTCAATTATTGTGATGACGTCATTGATGACGTGGCGATGACGTGGCGCTGACGTGGCTTTGGCGTGTGTTGCAATTGTCGGCACAATAGGATTTCGACACGTGGCGACACGTGTCACGCTGTGATTGGCTGAGGCTGACGTGGCAAGTTGACTCGGTTGACCTGCTGACGTGGACGATGATGTGGCACGACACGTGGCAAGGTTGACTCGTTGACCGATGACATGGCTGATGACGAGGCGACACGTGTCAAGTCAGAGTGTCGGCAGCATATGATGTTGACACGTGGCACGGCGCACGTTAGCGGATTCGTTGTGATGGTGACACGTGGCACGGCGCATTTTAGCAAAGTCAAAACTTTTCAAATTGTTGACCCGTTGACCATGGCGCATTTTAGCAGAACCGGCACACGCTGGGCGTCGCTGCGCGCCGTGATCCTGCGTCGCGACGCGAAGAAGACCAAAATAACCCTGTTGACGCATTTTTGTCCGTTTTTTGCCCCAAATTGCCTCCAGTGCTGTCCAAACTTTATTTATCTGCAAATAACAATAAAACACATTAAAACGTTCATAAAACTCAAGAAACTATACAAAATATTAAGTTAAATGAGTGGGAAATAGTGATATAAATACCACTCATCACACCCCCAAACCTAACATTTTGCTAGTCCTCGAGCAAAATACAAAATAACATAACAAAATAAAATTTAACTAAGCCACTTTCGTAGGGATCACGGTTGCATTTAGCATATGCAACAAGCCTTTAAACCCCTAGGTGTCCCTAGTGGACGAGTGTAGTCTCGTGAGGGCTTACAGCAATGATACCCACAAACATTTTACAAAAGTAAAAAGGTATTAAAACTAATGCACACAAAAGCAAAAAAACAAGCGAAAAGAGAATAAAGAAAGAAAGTGACTAATCAGGTGAAATCTACTCCAAGTTACTAGTTGTTTTGTTTCTTTCTAAATTACCGAATAAGTAAATTCTCCGATTATTTTTACCATTCTCCATATACACAGCCAACAAAATATTAATCATTCATTTTTGCCCACAACAGTTATAAGTGCAGTTGATAAGAGAGTAATATTTTTGTCCTAAAGTTTTATCAGATTTCACACCTTTTTGTAGCAATGGAATAATTTTTCTGATTTTTCTCTGATTTTTTCTTTGATTTTTCTCTTATTTTTTATTTATATACAATACCTTCCGTCTATGTAGCGAGCTTTGGGTTGGTGGCTCCCAACCAGTTGGCTTTAGGGCACCAGGTGTTAAGACACCCCTACGAACTTAATTACTCAGACTTCAGATATGAATATATTTTTGCAGCATCTTCGATCCATGTAACGAGCTTTGGGCCAATGACTCCCAAACCTGTTGGTTTTAGGGCACTAGTATTAAAATACCCTTACAGACTTAATAACTCGGATCTCGGACGTTTTTTTTTTTTTTTTTTTTTTTTTTTTTTGTTTTTTTTTTTTTTTTTTTTTTTTTTTTTTTACTCCATCACTATTTAGAGATGATTCCTCCAATTAAACTATAGCACTGAATATTACAAACTTTTCAATTTTAGCTCATGTCCGTATGTTTCCATGTAAGTTCATAATACCTGTCAACTGAACATATGAAGATCCAATTTAGTCAGTTTTAAGGAGAATTCACAAATTAAATAATTCAAAATGAAATAAACAAAAATTAACTTATTTCGAAATAGGTTTGAGATACGTCTCAGGAGCGGAAATTCCTTACTCGGCTATCTTTTACCAATTTCACCTTTTTAGTCAAAATAAAAACACAAATATTTTTGTAATTTTTGAAAATTTTTCAATTTTTTTGTATTTTTCGAAAAAATTTTGAACTAAAAATAAAAACAACATACTACTAAAAACAAGGTATTAATCAAGTAAATCCCTCCCCCAAACCTAAATGAGACATTGTCCCCAATGTCCTAAACATTAGAAGAAGAGTTAGAAGGATAATACCTGGTTAACTGAAATTCTACAGGAAATTAAAGGTTAAGATCCAGATTAACCCGACGTCTCTTACCACGATCGTCCTCAGACCAATTTATCTTTGATATGATAGGGTCAACTTGTGGTTCATAGGCTATGAGTTGGTCTATTAGATCTGGAGCAAGTCTGGCAGTGAAGAGGAGTTCTTTCATAGGTTTCGACACGAACCCATTTCTCCGAGCATCATCAAGAAACACACAAAGAAAATCATAAAATCCATCAACGTTGAGTAGTCCAAGCGGTTTCTGGTGTATATTCAGGTTCGCCCAAGATAGCACTATAAAAATTTCCTCCAACGTACCCAAGCCACCTGGCAAAGCGATAAAAGCATCAGCACGGTTAATCATTTCTACCAGTCGTTCAGACATACCTGGCACGATTAGTTCCTCGCCGTTTGATGATCCAATAAGATTTGCCTCTGCCAAGGGTTTTGGTATGATTCCCAAAACATGACTGCCTCCTTCCTGTACGGCTTTTGAAACGATCCCCATAAGTCCGAGATTTCCTCCGCCATATATTAAGTGCATATTCCTTGCGGCTAATACTCGACCCAACTCCTGTGCTGCTTCTATGTATTGTGGTTTAGTACCAACAGTACTACCACAAAACACACAAATGTTTTCAACTCGTCTTCTTGAAGTGGCTTCCATTTTTCTATGTTTTTCTTTCTTGATTCTGAATGCCTTCTAAAGGCAATGACGGGCTGAATTTATAGTACCTGAAAAAGGGTGAGTAATAATAGCAGAAGTATCTTCCAGAGGACGTTTGTTAGCTAAACAACAAAACAAATCGTGAAAGGTCAAAAAGTCTGGATCCTGTCTATGAAAATAAAGATAATTACAAAAGAAAAGCAAATCAAAGCAATAATTAAGGCAACGGAATATGTATGCAATACGCCACTCGCATAGTATAATTCATTAGGATGTGTCTCAAGACTTAATTCTTTACTCAGCCATCAAATGAATTAGCTCTCTTCTCTTTTTTGATTGACAAACACAATTCCTACTGTATTAAAATGCTCCGCTTGTGCTGGCTTGCAATGTCCTGAAAAATTCCGTTTTTATTTTTCCTGCAAAACTCACACACAAATTAAAAAGTTCACACAAAAATAAATAAATAAATAAATAAATTACAACAAATTGCATGGGTTGCCTCCCTGCTAGCGCTAAATTTTTCGTCTTCAGCCAGACGTGACTGAAATTTATCTGTTAAGGAGGTTTCAGTGTCGTTTTGGATGTCCGATTACAGACAATTCCGTGAGCGTTGCTTTTAAAGGGTCTCTTCCAACGGTAAAGTGGTAAAAAAATTTTGTCTTATTCAATGATCGTGCCACCTTTTTAATCTTTGTTGCTCCAATAGTTCCTGAAAAGAAAGAAAGAAAATCAGGAGGTCTTGTATGGTGTTTGACTTGGAATGGAAGTTCCATTCTGTCAAACTTCTGGGTGATATCTTTGATTTGTACTCCCCAAAACAGCGATGTTTTTCCTGAATGCTCTGGATTTTTATTAAGGTCAGATTTTTGCTCCTCCATTTGCTCTGCTTCTTGCTCCACCTTTTCTTCACAGATGTATTTTAAAATTTCCATATTCAGTTCTTCATCTGTCATCTGTGAAATACATGTTTCAAAATTTTCAACCTGAAAAGAAATGTTAGATTTTAGGTCTTCATCCTCTGATCTGGTTGAAATGATTAGCTCAGGTAGATCTTCATCAAACATTTGTGCAATGGAATCTCCAAGATCTTCATTTTGAGGATACAAAATTCCATCCTCAATTTTTGATGCAGTTGGTACAAATGTTTCAGCTTCATCATCGTCAGAATCTGAAAAATAAAAATCAAATCGAGACTTTGCCGGTTCAAGTTCCTGAACTGATACCTCTGATTGTTGATACTGCTCAGCCTCCTCCTCTGTTGAAATGTCATTGTAAAATGATTGGTACTCGAAGGCTTCATCAGTGTCATCTGAGAATGGTTCTTGAGGTATATAGTTCTGGTTTTCTGTGAATTGTCTGATCTGATCTGTCATTCTCTGTATGGATTCTGTTTGACTCTGAACTTGTGCATCAAATTGAGCTGCTTGTTCTTTGAACATGTGAATCCACTGATCTTCCCCGGATGGTTCTGGTTCTTGATAAGGATCGAAGGAAGATGGTGGATAAGATGGAAAATGTGATGGTTCTGTGAAATATGTTGGCTCATCATACCATGAAGGATCTTGATAGTTCTGCCACCCTGGATGGTAGTTGTATTCGCAATAATCGCTTGGGTGGTCACCATTACATATGTCACATATCCACATTGAATTCTGTTGAGCAAATGTAGTATTGCTTGGTTCTGGCATCCAGTGATAATCATTGGGCTCGACAACAGGCCTCAGAAAACCGGACTGTTGCTCCCAGATGTGGGGTGTATCTTCTTGTAAAGCACGTAATCTTTCAATCTCCCAGTAATGTTCCATTTGTAAGTCACCTGAAATCAAAAGAAAGAAATAAAAACTACAGATAAAAATAAAGAAAATTAGATACAAGTAAATTAGATAGCTTCAAAATTAACAACTCAAGAAATATAAGTCCCCGGCAACGGCGCCAAAAACTTGACCGGCGTAAACACACACGTATAACGCAAGCGCACGTATCGTTCAAGTAGTATAATAATATCGATCCCACGAGGACTTAATTCCTACTGTTGTTATTAATTATTGAATCTATTTATTTACAAATATCTAATTAAAGGGAGAATAGAATTGATTGCTTGATTGATTTGGTTGATTGTAGATTTGCTAAATAAATAAATAAAAAGATAAAAGAAAATACTAAGGAAAATAAAAGATAAAAAGATATAAGGTTGTGAATACTTTTAATATCATTTAAAAGATGAAGTGATTATTTTATGTTTGTGTAATAAATCAGTTTACTAACCTGGAACACTAAATATGTAAAAGCCTCTTCGATGGTCAACTACAAATACCCAGTATAACCCAATTGAACCATATTCCTATGTCAACCACATTACCTGGATTCATTAAGTCTAAGTTCCAATTATGATTACCCCCGCCCGACAGGTATATTCCTATCCTGTAAGGAAATCTATTAAAGGGTTATCTATCCTCAAGGAAGATCGTGGGCTATTAAATCTAAGGCTGAAACCTAAAATCCCTATGTCTAGTTCATTTTAGATTTACCATTTCTATCTTATTGGTGATCAGACAACAAGAAGCATTAAGCTTAAGACTTAATAAATAAACCTGTAAATTACCCAACTATAAAATAATCCCTTATAAACCGGTGATATTAAAAGTCATCACAACCCCTAATTAATTAACACATAACTAGGACTATAAACATAAAAATAAAAGACATAAAATAAAAATACTGAAAAGTAAAATAAAATAAAAATAAAAATTCTAAGGTAAAAGGAATTACTTTTACTACTACTAATTTAGATATCTCCCATAAAATAATATATAAACTTGTGTTAAATTTACCAACCGACCAGTCTGGCGGTATCCAGATTAATCAATTAAGTCCAACCAGCCATTAAGGCGGAACCAAAATAAATTTACCAACCGACCAGTCTGGCGGTATCCTTGATTAGTCAGGTTTAAAACAGATTAAAATTACATTACCAACCGACCAATATAGCGGTATTCCTTATTAAGTCAATATTTTAAATAGTGAATATATTATTTTTAAGGGAGATTAATCTAAATAGTAACAGTAAAAGAATTACCTTTCACCCTAGCTGAGGAAATTATTTCAACATGGTGAATAGTAAAAACTGTAAAAAGTAAAAATTAAATTACTATTACAAAACGTAATTAAATTATTTACAAAACTAAAAATAAAAAAAACTAAAAAAATAAAAAATAAAAATTCTAGAGAGAGAAACTCTCTCTAGAGAGAGAAAACAAGAGAGAGAAAGGTCTATTAAAATTCTGAAATTCGCGCTGAATTATAGCAAAATAATTTTACTGTTTGTTACTGTTCCAGCGTCGCGACGCCAAGTCGCTCAGCGTCGCGACGCGCAATTTGTCGACGTGGCACAATGAGAAGACGACACATGGCATGGCGGCTGACTGTACACTGACACGTGTCAAGGCGGCTAATTCTCAATTATTGTGATGACGTCATTGATGACGTGGCGATGACGTGGCGCTGACGTGGCTTTGGCGTGTGTTGCAATTGTCGGCACAATAGGATTTCGACACGTGGCGACACGTGTCACGCTGTGATTGGCTGAGGCTGACGTGGCAAGTTGACTCGGTTGACCTGCTGACGTGGACGATGATGTGGCACGACACGTGGCAAGGTGACTCGTTGACCGATGACATGGCTGATGACGAGGCGACACGTGTCAAGTCAGAGTGTCGGCAGCATATGATGTTGACACGTGGCACGGCGCACGTTAGCGGATTCGTTGTGATGGTGACACGTGGCACGGCGCATTTTAGCAAAGTCAAAACTTTTCAAATTGTTGACCCGTTGACCATGGCGCATTTTAGCAGAACCGGCACACGCTGGGCGTCGCTGCGCGCCGTGATCCTGCGTCGCGACGCGAAGAAGACCAAAATAACCCTGTTGACGCATTTTTGTCCGGTTTTGCCCCAAATTGCCTCCAGTGCTGTCCAAACTTTATTTATCTGCAAAATAACAATAAAACACATTAAAACGTTCATAAAACTCAAGAAACTATACAAAATATTAAGTTAAATGAGTGGGAAATAGTGATATAAATACCACTCATCAATCTTTCATGGAGAATTTTAATGAAAGCCAAGCTTTCACCGACGTTAGCATGGGAATGTCATTGCCTATAAGCAATACATCGTCGACATAAAGGACAATAAAAGTCAGTGCTCTCCCACTAACCTTCTTGTATACACAAGGGTCATCTTCGTTTTGCATGAAATTATATTCTTTTATGATTTCATCAAAACGCTGATTCCATGACCGTGATGCTTGCTTCAATCCATAAATGGATCGATTTAACTTACAAACCTTGTTTGCAAGTCTAGGTACGATAAAACCGTCAGGGTGTTGCATATAAACATCCTCCAAAAGGTTTCCGTTAAGGAAAGCGGTTTTAACGTCCATCTGCCATATCTCGTAATCGAAATATGCAGCTATTGCAAGCATTATCCGAATGGATTTAATCATGGCAACGGGTGAGAAGGTTTCGTCAAAATCAATACCATATTGTTGACGATACCCCTTTGCTACAAGCCTAGCTTTGTATGTTTGTACGTTGCCATCCATGTCGGTCTTCTTCTTGAAGATCCATCTGCATCCAATAGGTTTTACACCTTCTGGTGCATCAACCAGTGTCCAAACTTGGTTGGCATACATGGAATCCATCTCAGACTTCATGGCTTCTTGCCATAAAGCGGAATCAATATCTTGTATTGCTTCCTCATACGTAGACGGTTCATTATCCTCAATAAGATTAATATCTACATGAGGCGAGATCAGGTACCCATACCTCTCAGGTACTGTCCTGACTCTCTCCGACCTACGCGGTCCTTGTGTATATGAAGGTTGTGGTACAGACTCATCCCGGATAGTCTGTTCATGTTCCGTCGTTGATTCATTGCCAGGAACAGTATCACCACGATTTTCATCGAGCTCCACTTTCCTCCCACTTACCACTGCATCTAAGAATTCCTTTTCAAGGAAAAATGCATGTAGAGCAACAAATACTTTGTTCTCTTGCGGGTGATAGAAGTAATATCCTTGGTTTCCCTAGGATATCCCACGAAAAGGCATTTATCAGATTTGGGTTCAAGTTTGGTACCATCCAAACGTTTAACATATGCCCAGCATCCCCAAATCTTCAGGAAAGAGAAACCTGGTTTCCTTCCTGTCCATATCTCATATGGAGTCTGTTCAACAGACTTTGACGGAACCTTATTCAAAATAAGTATTGCACTGCTTAATGCGTATCCCCAGAAGGATATTGGTAGCTCAGTGCGACTCATCATTGACCTTACCATGTCTAATAAGGTACGGTTTCTCCGTTCAGACACACCGTTTAATTGCGGTGTTCCAGGAGGAGTCCACTTTGAAAGAATACCATGTTCTTTCAAGTAATCTTGAAACTCATAACTTAAGTATTCGCCACCACGGTCCGACCGTAATGTCTTAATACTCTTACCTGTTTGTTTTTCAACTTCGTGTCGAAACTCTTTGAATTTCTCAAAGGTTTCCGACTTGTGCATCATTAGATACACATAACCGTAACGTGATGCATCATCCGTAAAGGTTACGAAGTATCGATATCCACCTCTAGCCTGGCTAGACATGGGCCCACATACATCACTATGAACGAGGGCTAACAGTTCTGTGGCACGTTCACCTTTACCTCTAAAAGGTGATTTAGGCATTTTGCCTAAAAGACAGATTCGCAGACATCATATGAATTAGGATCAAATCCGTCCAAGTACCCACTCTTCGAAAGTGTGGATATGCGAAGTCTGTTAATGTGTCCTAGACGACAATGCCACATATAAGCTTCATCTTTTAGATTACTCATTTTGAGCCTTTTGTTTGTCATTTTGTGTTTAGGAGATTCATTTACATTCAAAATATAAAGACCATTATTTGCAAAAACAGTGCAAATTTCTGCATCATTTTTATATAATAACACCCAGTGTTTCTAAATACAAAGTGTACCCATGCTGGGTAACAAAGATACAGAATAATATTCCTAGTTAAACTAGGTATATAATAACAGTTCAAAAGTTTAAGTACATGCCCTGAGGGCAGTTCCAAAACAAAAGTCCCTACAGCCAAAACAGCAATGGTGTTCCGTTTCCGACTCGTAGGTCAATCTCCCCTGAAGCCAGCATCCTGCTATTCTGCAGATCCTGCGCAATCAGTACAAATATGAGCAGCACAACCAGAATCAAAATCCAATTTTAAGACTAGAAGTAGTCATATTTATTTCAATAAACAAACATACCAGAGGCTGGTGCCTTGCCTGCCTTGATATCATCCCTGTGTCCCTTGCCCATTCGGCAGTCACGTTTCCAGTGACCCTTCTGTTGAGTTTTTTCTAAGGTCCCAAGATCAAATCAAGACATGAAAACATGCGTGAATACATCAACGGAGGTAGCGGAATACTCACATCGATCGGTTGAGTCGATTTGGAGACGAATCGAAGCCAAAAACGCACTGCCTTTGTACGCCCACTGCAGCAGCCATGCTCACTGTCTTGGCAGTTTCGGGTCTCAAAACGAAGCTCCAAACTCCGTCGGATGAGTCCCGCCTCATGGGTGAACCTTCCTAACACCTTCGTAAGACTTGTAAGTGTGCTAGCTTGAATTTTCACCATGAAAAAATCCACTCTGGCTTCCCTATTGCTCACGTTTTTCTGGTTCAAAACCAGTGAGCATTTCATGCTTTTGGCGTGAGGAGAAGAGGAGAATTTTGAGAGAGATGATCTTTTTGTTAAGTTATTACACAAAAAATCAATTTTATTTATGCCATAATATTTATTAATTAATAATAAACTTATGACACAAACCATGCAATGGCTTAGAGTGTCAAACACTCAATTTCCATGCAAAACCATTGAGTGCATTGTACACTATCTCCATGCAATGCATTAGAATTATAATGCATAATATGACATGTGTCATGTGGGCCCCACACGTTTCCAAATGAAAGTGGGCCCACGTGCACTCACGCTTCGGGCTCGATATTTCCGAAATACCGAACTTACGTCGCGACGTTAATTAAATGCGAATTTAAATAAATAATTGCGCCTAGCGAAATTATTATTTACGTCGCTA